>JANIIA010000009.1:18468796-18482100 GCA_027478495.1 Erythroxylum alaternifolium | reverse complement strand
TAAGTGATAAGAGTTTTCAAAAAAAAAATTTATATCGAGTTTTTAAATGTTAAGTGATGTGACACGCCACCTTCGAGGGGCACGGATTCGGATATCACCATCGGTATCGGGTTCGGGTCTAGCGGGAGTGGGGTGTTACAGGCAAACTACGATGATACCTTTATGATCTAATACGTATCATCTTCGTTTGTAGATCTCAATTTCTTCAACTTTATGCTAAACTGTATTGCTAAACCACATGTGCGAAACGGCATTAGAGAAATCCTTTTTTCTCTCACCGAATGCTAAACAATATTAGAGAAAATTTGTTTTCTCTCACCAAATTCTAAACAGCATTAAAGAAAACCTTTATATTTTTGAATTGAATGCTAAACTACATTAGAGAACCTTTATGGGATTAAAAACTTATATTCCCTATGGCATGTGAAACTTTAAGGATATATCCGTATAAAACTATATGTGTCTAAATGACATAGGCTCAAGGTCAATCTATATATATGCTCAATAACCTTCAAATGCTTAAGATTGATACAAATCTTAAGGCTTCTATACGTATTGTGACAATGTATGATAACATGTATTACTGAGGATAAACTATGATAATCTTTATTGATGAACCATCATACTGTCATAATACATCAAAACGTACAAATGTATGTAGAGCAAATATAACGATCTTTTAACTAACAGTGCCTAAGGACTTTAAAACACCTATACTATATACTTGTATTCCAAAAATAAGCAGGTAAAGTCCTTTAGTTAAAGAATTGACTTATAGTTCCTCAGTCTTTAAACGCTTCAAACCTTAATGTCACCTTTTCGTGTCAACCACTTCTTGGTCAAATATTTGACCTCAGAATGCTCGTCTTGTTATTAAACAACATAGTAGCTTGATTATCACATTATAACTTAATGGATTTAGCCACTGAATCAACCACAGGCAACTCAGAAATCAAATTTCTGATGTGAAGCAGCCCTATAGCATGCACTTTGTATATATGGTCAAGGAAATCACCCGTGTCTATTTGACATTATTCCATGACATTGTACCATCTGCAACCTTAAATTGTAACCTTAAGTGAACTTTTGATCATCCGGACACATAGCTAAATTTGAATCTGAATTCCCTTCGAGGTTTAGTCTGTTGACTTTTTTATATGTCAAAACATAATCCTTAGTTCCCTTTAATTATCCTAACACTTGCTTGACTATATTTCAATGGTCTATATTTGGGTTAACCAGATACTGACCAAACAATCAAATAGTAAATGTAATATCCTGCCCAGTAAATAGCCAAGCATACAACAAGCTATCAACTGTACTAGAATACGAAACATTCCTCATAACCTCTCTGTTTACTTTATTCTTTGGATATTGTGCCAAAGATTATCTCTCACTATGAGAGATAATGTTATGACAGGTTTACATTTAACCGTATTAAACCTTTGTAACATATACTTAATGTATGCACTCTGTGAAAGGTATAATGTGTGTTAAGATATGTCCCAGTGAATTTGAATACCTAAGATAAAAGATGTTATGCCAAGGTCCTTTATGCCAAAGTTCTTGACCAAATGTTGCTTAACTTTATGCAACATGGTGAAGTAATTTAACGTGAGCAATATATCATCCAGTAAAAGCATCTTTTTTAACTTTTTTTTCCATGAAGCCAAAAGAGGTCAAGCCTCATCAAATGTAAGGTATCACTTTTGAGAAATTTGAGGTAAATCGTACATTGACCTGCATAACGCGCAAACCATGTCAGTTTCATCGGGATCTTGAAATCCTTCAGGTTGTACCATATAGACCACTTTATAAAGGGCTTTATTTAGGAAAGCAGTTTTGACAATCATCTGATATAACTCTTTATCATCATGAGCTACAATTGCCTTAATCACTCAAAATCCTATGAGGGTATAAGAGAAAAATAATATTAAAGTTAATATTTCTCCCTGAGTGATCCATCAGGCAACTGAGCTGAGTCCATAAATTGTTGAACTTTATCCCGAAATCCTTTAGGTCTTAAACTTCGTTTATAACTGATGGTTCTGCTGTTCTGATACAAAATCAACTAACTCCCAAACCTTACTATGCTTCACAGCTTACATCTCATAAGTCATTGCAACCTACCACAATTCTGTATTGGGTACAGAAATAGCTTTTGTAAAAGTAACTAGATTCTTAAAATGTCTAATATCATAGTCTTGTTCACCTAATAGACTATGATATCAGATGGGATAATAGGTCATCTCACTCTGATGGATCTTCATAATTGCATTAGATCTTGTACCCCTAGGAACCTTTATGCATATAGGTATGGGTTCCTGTTCCTGTACAGGCACTATATAAAGATCTAGATCCATTAGATCTAATTGTATGAGTAGTGGGTACATAATAACTATAGTATCCACCCTATTATCATCTGAAAGGTCAAAGATTCTTATTAAATAGCAATGAGCATAATGAGTATGCAAATTTTTTATAAAGATTATACTACTTTGGTAGGGCAACCCCACACATAAATGTGTGTGAGACTGGGTTTTCTCACTTCTAGATAGTTAGGTGGATTAGTCTTATTATATAACTTCTTCAAGTCCTTTAGGGTGCGATTATGCCTTTTGGCAATACACCATTTTGCTAAAAACTACTTGGTATAATGAATCAAGTCACTATCTCAACCGATTCTATATATCTGACAAACAGACCTTTTCAAATCTTGAAATACTATGTTTATCATGATATTCTCCTCCATGGTCAGATTTGACATGTTAAATGAATTTTTCCAATTGGTTCTCAACCTTCAGTCTTTAAGTAAGAACTCATACTATAATGGGAATAATCATCAACAAATATCATAATACATTTGGGATTGTACAATGCAACTATATAAGGTCTTCTTAAATCCGAATAGATCAAACTTAACAAGTTAGAAACATAAGTTGACCTCTCTATCCTTATTTCAGTCAACTTACCCCTGTAATAGTCAACACATAGTCCTAGATCACCATAATCTAGAATTGAGAGAATGCTTTCCTTAATCAATCTCTCAACTCTAGCTCTGAAAATGTGGCTTATACTTTTATGTCACACTATGTATGACTTTTCATTCATCAAAGTCCTTCATTTGATGACTTGTTTAGCAAGATATGAAGAAGCATATATCTAATTCGGGGTAAGACATATCGTATACAAACCAAATAATAAGAAAGTTGTACCATTATGTTTTACATTAAACACAACTGTATAACAGAAGTATTAAATACAAAACGTCAACCTTCTTTGTCCAAAATTGGTCCAAAGATCACATATAAAATGTGTCGTGTAAAATGAACCTTACTACAAGATTCAGTACATACATCCAGTATAGTTATTACTTCCACTTCTTCATTACTGTGAACCATCAGTTTCTCCTTCCCTTTATTTGGTTTTATCCTGGATATGAATCCTTACATTGTGGAAGCACCTTGATCAGATACTCCACTATATAGTCACCTAGTACTTAATACGACTATCACAAATCAGATTCATAAATTGACAAGTCAAGAAGTTATCTGAAGATCATCTTGACTTGTCACAAATCACCTGTTGGCTTCTTTATGTCATGCAGACCTTTACTAGCACTGGATTGACCAGCATCAGTATGTGGAGAAGATTTAGTCTTTCTACTTTTTGATCTTAGCGTGCTTTATTTTTGCCTTCCCTTTAGTTGCTTCGAGGGCTGTAAGAGTAGCAAGCTTGAGTTTCTCCTCCTTAACAACACAATAGGAAATCAAAATTTTGAAGTCTCATTCCTCATCTTGCGAATAATATGTCATCACCAGATTACTTAACTCTGAAGGGAGTGTATTTAAAGTCTGATGAACTATGAAGACATCAAGAAGAGGAATGTTTAACATATTCAGTCTACTGTGAAGATGTATCATTCTTGATATGTACTCCTTTACTCTCCCTTCTCCCGTATATTTTATGGAGAATAATTCTTTATTCAAGGAACTTATCTCAACACTAGGTGAGATTGTATACCTCTAGGAGACATTTCCAAGAAATTACTTAGCTATAGGTATCCGGAAGTCCACTAAGCAGATGGTTAGGAATGGATCTCTTAATGGTCATAAAACTTAATCTATCAGACCGATCATGGGCTTCAAAGGCTATTTTATGAGCTTTCAAGCTCATAGATGTAGGTAGAGATGGCCTATGTGTCCGTATAGCCATATCAACCTCAAATATCTCCATAGCATTTAATACATCATCAATTCTCTTCTTTGTATTGAAACGGGTCAAGGTTCCGTTTCAATGGTGACACTGATTTTATTGACCGAAAAGGTGACTATAAAGTAATTTTGATTAGATCAGCACAAATGTAAGATAACAATGATACTGAAAGCCATTAAACTGTATCTTTACTGAAAATTCGATCACACATATTATGAAACACCTCTGGGCTGAATACATAATATATGTAATTAGACTTTCACATAAAAGCGATCAGAGTACAAACCATCAACTCTCACGACACTACTACCTTTGGGTGAATAGATTATTTAAGCAACAACTTTCCTCCATCTAATTCCTTTATGATCATCTCAAAACATTATGTAAGGCCAACAACTTTATGCAGAATAACCAAATATAGAATCAGAGACATCCCCTTATATGTAAGTAGAACAATTTAAAATATTAACTTGAAAGGCCACTTTAGTGAATACATTCTCATCAGCACCCAAAAATAAAGTCCACAAACACAAGGGGTACATCTTTATGTTATCCTCACATTCTTTTATGGGCATATGGTATGTGACAATGTAATTTCAATAAATGCAAATACCTGAATGCACAGTCTCATTGTCACACACTCGTGCTGAAGACATTATTTGAAAACTTCATTTGAGACTTTCGTAAAAGAAAAATCTCAGTAGAGTGACTATCGTGTATTACTGGAGACTGAACTGATTGTCTGAGACACACATGTATCTCCCTTATGGCAAGTTCGTTGTATGAAAATTTACTCAAAAATGGCTTCAGAATGTTTTTGTTCCTTTTCCGATTAACTATCATATGATCTTGAACACTGAACATTAGACCTGAGACATGAAAACTTAAAGTATCTCTCTCATGTGATGTCCGAAGTATGAAAATTCACTCAAAATCAGATTCAGAATACCTTAATTCCTTTTTCTGGAGTTAAACTTTAATTTATTACTGATGTAATAAATCTAGAAAAATAGAAAAAATCACTTTATAAATTTCTCGGACCCAGAAACTGACCCAAAACACCCCGTGGCATCCGTACAAGAAATTTGAAATTTTTATGTGTTTTTTTAAATTACTGTAGTATACGTCTTGACGTCAGCCTGTTGATGCTGCGTCCGCATCAACTGTAGGTCTGCACGAATGGCTCATGTCGAACATGCATTAGTGCAGATGCGCGGGAGACACTTCTGGTGTGAGACGCGCATGCGCGAGCCACAGGTAGATGCGCCCCAACGCGGGCCCTTGCATCGCACACGCCAAACATGCGTCTAGTTGAAACCGTGCCATGTGTCAGCGCTGTGACACACGCACCATACACATCGCACGACCGCGGCATTGTTCACTATTGGGCACATGTAGTCGAAAAGGGTGATTTTTAGCGAGTTTCAGGTCATTTTTTCGACTTCCCAAGCTCGTTTTCAACCCATTTCTCAAGGTTAAATACATATATACTACTTTCATGCAATAAAAAGCAAGAAAAAACTGAGAAACGAAAGTTAACTCTTCGAAAACCTTATGGAGAGAAAAATTGAAAAATCTCTCTTTTTAACCACCCGATCACGTCACCGCTTTGATACTACGTGTAATGCGTAAAGGTACCTTAGTTACGTATTCTAAATTGAACGTGAAAGGGCAAAAAATGGAGAAATGTGGAATGTACCTGATTTCAGTTTTGAAACTTTAAACAAGCTTTCTGAAGCTGAAACGAGCTTGAATCCACCGTCGTCTTCAAGGGAATCCGTCACCAGGATGCAGGCTAGGTCTTTCTACAATTTTCTTAATATGTAAGCTCTCTTAACTGATCAGAGATTCCTTATGCTTACGACTGATATGACCAACTGCAGGAGACCTTAACCTATATATATAGCTTCTATATTGGTCTTTCCCATCATAAGACTGGTATGGACTAGATCCACACTAATCGTGCTTCATTTTCTACCTAAACTTTGGCCAATTGATTTAGATCATTTATTGGGTCATTTTATTATCTTTATATGGATCAAATTGTGTAACTTAACTGATAATTTATTTAAAAACTAAAATTACAATTAATAATTGTCTAATTTATAGGAAAACGACAAAATTGCCCTTAGGGGCAAAAATGTGTAACCAAACTCTCTTTAGTTTCGGTGAAGTCATGAATTGAAGGCCGGCTTTAGGTGAAGAAATTTAGGGAAAACGTATGCAAGTTTGTTTCTTCATCTTTCAAAGGGATATTCAAACATGCTTTCACCTTGTTCAATGAAAAGAATTAGTGACTTTGAGAGCTGTGGTTGTGGATCCCATCTACGGGTTTAACCGTGAACCTGATATTTCAGTTGACCATGGAGTCGAAACCCTTTGGCCAAGAAGGATATAGAAGAGCTGTGGTTGCAGTAATGACAAGTGAAATAATCAAAACAAGCCCTTTGATTCTATATTTCTCAGATGACTTATAAATTGGAAAACAATATGAAATCTTTCAGATGTCACTTAAGCCAAGAAAATCATTATCCAAATTTGTGTACAATTACGAAACAGGCTGCAAATGAAATTGCGGCTAAAGATTATAATAGCAATTGTAACCGGTGTAAGTAAGCTTGCAACTATAACATACTAAAATTATCGCTAATAATATTTATGACAATTTCAAAAATCGTTATGATAAAGATGAAAGAAGATTCTTCTGTTTCTTCTAGGAGTTAGATAGAGGTATATTGTAAATTAGGTGAAGAAAATAGCAAGATGGATTGGGATAATCTTATTAACTGTATTGAACACCATATCCTATTGCATATGTGTTTCGCACAAACTTAATTTTAACCCTCTTCTTCTTATTCATGAAACGAGGGGAAACTAAAAGCTGTTGTCTTGTTGGGAGAAGGTAAAAAGGAGGGTTAATCTCAAAGGGTAGCAGAAATGTTCTTTTCTCTTTATATATTTTTTCTTCTTAACCCTAGTTAGAGTTTAGACCGTAGACGCGTGGTTGTGTGTGTGAGATGCCGTTCTCTGCCTGTTTACAGGACGAAAGAGACCGATGAGAACACTTTTAGGGCTTTGATCTCTTTACGTCTGCCTCCCTCTAAATTAAAAAGCAGTGTAGGGCATCTCAAGATGAACAGTGGAAAGGTTTCTAACAAAGTTCTAATTCTGGTGACTGATCCAAAGGTACAATTATTGCAAAAGATCAATGGTCCCATACTTACAACTCACACCCTTCGGCCATTAGCAGTTTAAACTCAATGTAATTATAAAACTCAACACTGATAAGATTAGTACTACTTCTATTGATAATAGTAACTCGTTTGAAATTTCCCTCCAAAATCTTTATACATATAATTTTCATTTTCCTTCTAGGTCTTAATGTCTTGAAATTAAATTTCACATGCAATTTTGCAAACATCCATTCGTGTATGCGATAGTTGAAAGCACCCACGACATCGACTCTACAGTACTACGGTCTGTTTTCCATGTATCCATGTAAAACTAGCAGGCTTTTTTATTTTTTAATAATTTACCCCTAGAATTCAAGACTTCCGGCCTATAACAATAGTTATTCATCTTACTACGTTGATCTGAAAGCAACCTTTTATTGTTTGATACTTTGATTTGATAGCAGCACTTTATTTTTAATATTATTTTCCTTTTTTTTCTTTGAAAGCAGTAAATAGAAAATCGTTGATCCTGTCATCATCTATTAAGTGCTACACTGTAAGAATATTTTTTTTAGTATATAAAAGCATTCAATTGCTTATCTCATTACCTACTAACATTCACAAGAGTTGTTACTATTTAAGTTTTCGCATAACATATGCTTAAAGATGTATTGTGTAGAGCAAGTTCTGCTAGCTTCTATGCTCTTCGCCAAAGTGCAGAAGTTAAGATATAAAAAGGAGACGGAACTATAATAATAATAGTGCCGACCTCTAAGATCAAAATCCATTTTCTAAGAGGGAAAAGAAAAGGAAATACAAATATTAATGAAGAACCGTGGACAAAAGCTACAAACATTCGATCCCAGAGTTTACAATATGTCAGCCCATCAAAAGCTAGCTAGTGAACTATTTTAGGACGAAATGAGCAACACTGGTTATGACCGTGATTTTGTAATAAAGCCAGCAACATGATTGTATTGCAGTAGACCCACAATTCTAGGAGTTCAAGTACTAAGAAAGTGAGTACAAGCAAGGAGAAAGTTTTGAAAATTGTTATTTAATATAACAAAAAAATATTTTTCTCTAACTAAAAGTTTCTCTTAATTAAATTTAATTTTTCAAGTTGAGCTAATTTGAACATTTCATATTGATAATACAAGTATTTAAATAATTATAAATTTTCTCAATTTAAAAATTTTACACTTCTTAATTAAACAAGGAGTTGATTAACATTTTTTAACAACCTGAAAATGCATATTGTTGCTATAGCATAACTAGGAAATAGTAGAGTGCAAGAAGATTATTAACATCACCATTTTCATAATTTTATTTATTGATTTCCAATTAATAAAATTGATTGATTTCAAATTGATAATTTTAAAGAATATTTTGTGAACTTCTTGAAAATGATTAAGGAAAATAGGGGATTACCAATCCATTAATTAGGCAAGTGGGCAACCTCAAGGTGCTTGAAACCCTAGAAAGAACATTTAGAATTTACATACAATGCCAAGGTTTCATGCACATAAAATCATAAATTTGTAAGTTGAATAAAATTCTTAAGATTGTTTTAGGAATTGTAATTTTTCTTATAGGTATCACAAAATATTTATTCACTTGTTTGTCAATTAATGTATTTTGTTCATTATTACTTTGTTTTATTCATTATTCCTAGCTCGATCTTGCTAGCTATCTGTATTGACCAAGCAGTCTTTTGTCCGATATGACAAAGAAGACAAAGAACAGAACAAAAAGAAAATTTGAAAATTTATTTGTATGAAAAATTTCCCGGACATGGGGCGTGTGATTTCACTATCTCTGCCATCTTTCCTTTGCATTACTCATTAATTTTGTTTTCTCTACTACTCACTGGTTCTTTCTTCTTTATCTGTCGCTGGTTTTTCCCCATCCTTTTTTATGACCTAACATCAGACATAACTGCCCGACAGCAATCCCGAGATGTTAAAAGATGAAGGAAGAAGAACTAAAAATTTATAGACATGTATATTGCAACTGATTAACTGCTATACAGTTAACTGAATATTTGGGAGAAGAAAATAAAGAACATCACATGGGCATTGTTTTACCATTAGGAGAGGCCCTCTGTCCTGTTAATCAGTCTTTCAGAACATGTTACGTAAGTCGGAGGATGACAGGAGTTTTGGTCATCACAACTAACAGGTGGTGACGGTGATAGTGAACTCCAGGGAACAGTTCTCTAACTGGGTCCCTCTCTTTCAATCACACTAATTGCACAAATTTGGAAACGAGTTTAAAATATGTTCCGATGTTTTAACCTCGCAGGGTGAAGCAAAGAGGCCAAGGCCACGCTTTATACGTCCGCTTCTGGTATAAGATGAATTGAGCTTGCATATATTGCCCGGTTCTAATTATTGAGCATATTAGTTAAAGAAAAGTCACCGAAGAGATGATGGACAATGAAGGGTTTGCAATATCCTTTTGGTATGGTGATTTGAACGGAAGAGCAAAATTAATTTGTTGAATGAATCTGATGGACAAAGCATCCGATGGAGAAGAAAGAACATGTATATGGGCACGCCTGGCTGCTAAAGTAACCAAGAAATTTGGAAAAAGGAAGAATATAAAGTCTTTCAGCATGTTGCGGACTCATTGAATTGTCTAATCATCTCAAAACGTTTCTGTACGTACCAAGTACTACTCATTTATCAAAAATTATAATGCTTATACTTTACCTCTTATGGGCTGATCCGGTGTGAGTGAGGATCAGTGTGAATGTAGATGGTTTAAAGGCGTCTTCTTATAATTGAAACCTCCTTAAAAAAAAAGCTTAATTACCAAAAAAAAAAGAAAAGAAAAGAACAAATATATCCTCCTATCCACGTTAGGTTCATGATATGTACATATGTTAAGTGTTAGCAATTATAGATAGCACCAAAAAGACATGACCAATCTTTACCTTAATCTATGAGACCTTACTGATCGATCAAACCTGGAGTTACATATCACATATAATTTGACTGTATATGTTAACAGGAATTCCATATTACGGTTTAGAAACCAAAAAGAGGTCGTCATCTTATTTTTAATAAACTAGAAAATATCGGTATTTACAAACAAAGGGTTATTAAGAGGAAATTATCAACTGCTAGGAAAGATCCTTACAAGCTGATAAAGAAGGAACACTCTTGGATGGAAATAATAACACCCAGATAGAGATGCACAAGTATTTGTAAAAGTCGATCAAGTCCCCAGTTGAAAATCATCACAATGATCATGAGAGGATAATAAGTGAGAACCTAAATGATACTTGCAATCTCTCTAATGTTAGAAATGGTAACAATGGAGAACCGATTAGCACCTTGAGTGCGAGAACTAGGAGGAAAACAGGGGAAAAAGTTAAGGGTAACGGGTCTCATGCCCTTAGCTCTCCCCAGTGGTTGTTAACTGGTATGTAAGGGGCACGAAATTGCCTAAAAACAACAAATGATTAAGGATTATTTGGTGCTAAAGAAACCTCAAATGGTAGGTCTATTGGAAATAAGAGTGAAGAAGGAGAAGATAAAACATAGCTCGTAGTTGTTCGACAGCAACTTTGAGATAATTACAAACCATCAGGCTCATCTCACTGGGAGAATCCTAGTCGCATTTAATCCAAAAGTGTTCAAAGTGCAACAATCCTTAATCACACAAATAAAGATTCATCTTGAGTTAAGCTATAATATATGCGTAAGTTACTTTAGAATTACGTTTATTTATGGAATTAATCATGAGTTCATGAGAGCATCCCCTTAGAGTGACATTTAGAGTCTTAATAGCTCTATCAATTACCCTTGGATTGCATTAAGTGATGTCAACAGTATTTTGATGGCACAAGAGGGAAAAGGGGTAAGATAGTCTTCAAAGTAAGGAATGATGATATGGTATAGTCTTCAAAGTAAGGAATGATAATATGGCAGATTGTATCGATGCTCGTAATCCTTCTGACCTAAGTATGAACGAGCTTATTTTATATGGAATAACAAACAAATAGGAAGTTGTCACGGAAGGAAGAAATTAGACAGGGCATTGGTGTTGGGAAACGACCCGTAACCTAATTTAGGGCGCAGTGAAAAAAAAAGTTTTTATAGTTTTTGATTAGATCATAATAATTGAATAACTTAGAAAGATGTAAATCATAAAAAAAAGGAATCGTACTTGCTAAAACCTTTTTGATGTGCCAACTAGTAGTTGTTCATGCATCTAGCCCCTAATGACATCGTCAGAGTAGTAAAAAGACACTCAAGTCTTTGAGAGAAAATTAGTAGAAGTGCTAGTTCTGTTATGATTATTCCTATAAATAGAAAAAGTATTAAGTTTTAATTTTATTAAAATTAAATATTTCAATTGTTATTAAAGCCAAACTCTAATTATAATTTAATTTAATTTACGTTTAATAAAATTAAATATCCCATATTTGATCCCTAAGGTTTTTCAAAATTCATAATTAAGTCCTACTTAATTGAAATTGATTTTTCTCTTCTAAACCGGTTTTTATATGTGACTCATTAGGTTTATAATATGTTGACAACTATTATAAATTATAACTATAATTCATAATTAGAATTAGATAAATTAAAACTCTTTTTAATTTATCTTTAATTCTTTAATTAAATACTTTATAAATATATTAAGATTGACATCTAGCAACATGTCATAACTATCTAAATATTAAGAATGTCAAAGTGATTTGAATTAACCTGTCCATACATGATTATAATGTATAATTTAATCCTTTCATTATCCAATGTTTCAATTGAACAGAGTATGAATATAGTGTCTACTCTTTTGAATCCAATCATGTTCATTCTTGCTAATTAATAATTAATTTATAATTTATATTAGAACACACTTATTCAAATGTTAATTTAATATAGCCAGAGAATTTCTTAAATCACCGCTAATTAAGACCAACGAAATATTCTTTTTAATTACTTTATAGTGACAAATTCTTTGTTGACTTATTAAACTATCTCTATATGGTTCATACTGTATCTAAGTACCCCCAACTGAGCTGCCCTAAATAAGACAAGTCATAAGTAGCATAAAAGCATAAGAATTCCATATGAGATAACTTAGTAATCTCAAGTTTAAGAATTAATTATATAACCATTAGAAGGAGGAAATCCAGAGATACATAAGTAATGTTCTATTTGAGATTCTCGTAATTATGTTAGTTTAGTGAACTTATTTTTTAATAAGCACCCACATGTTTGTTTAGGTATATCTCAATACTTTAATTTATGAGATTAATTTCTTTCTCCATAAGATAAAAACATAACGTGTGTTAGTTTTAACATTTCATCAATATCTTGCCTTGATGAAACTACAATTAGGAACAAATTAGGATAATGCATAAATGAAAATTGCATCTCATAATTATGATTTTATCATAATTTCAATTACGTAGTAATTATTATAGGGATTTTACCTTTAGTATTAAAACATTAAATGAAAGTAATATTATATATAAAGATAAACAATGTCTTTATTAATCAAAATAATAATGTCATATATAAAGAATCGATTGGCTGCAAGGGCATAAATTGACAATCTTTTACTAACACTAAAGCCAATCACTTACATATCTAATACCATATCATCCATATGTCAATTACATCTCCTTTAAAACAATGACTTTGTGAGAGGCACTACAAGGAAATTGCGAATTAGCGTCGGAATATTACCGACGACACAACTTCTGTCACCTTTTACCGACGGTATTTAAATAATCCGTCGGGGAAAACAAAAATTTACCAACGGATAACCAGTCCGTCGGCAATATTGTAGGGAAAAATTCAGCCCAAAATCTGCGACAGACAATAGCGACGGAACATGTCTCGGCGACGGTAAAAAAAGCGAGAATCGTTCCCGCAATTTAATTGCTTCGCCCTTTAC
>JANIIA010000009.1:18427852-18455352 GCA_027478495.1 Erythroxylum alaternifolium | reverse complement strand
TGCCTTCAGCCTTCTCTAAAGGTACACCATCCGAATGATATATTCCTGTACGCCTCCTTCTCTAGTGTACCTCATGAAGAATAGCTTCTTGATCAAGGCGCTCTGCTTAGCACGAGAAGAGACCCTGTATCTCTGGGATATGTTGTCCATAAACTCCCGTGCTACATTCGTGTCTGCCAGTTCACTCAACAGATGATCCGGTATCGACCTCTTAATGGTCAAATAACACATCCTATTTGAGCTTTCCCAGGTTGCCATAGCTGCTCTGTCAGCTTCTAAGTTTACGTCTATAAGTGGGGGAGGACGTTTGATATGCATGGCCATGCTGACATCTGCCATCTCCAACGTGAACTCCACGTCCTTCTTCCACTTCCTAAAGTTGAAACCATTCAAGGTTTCAATGGTGATAGCATTGTTATTGACCAAAAAGGTGACTGAAAAATGGGAAAGACAATGTCAAGATCAGTATAAATGCAGGATAATAGCGATACTTTAAATCCTCAAAAAGTATCTTTACAGAGAATCCGATTGCACATATTATGAAATACCTATGGGCTGAATATATAATATATGCAATGAGACCTCCACATAAAAGCAATCAAATTATAAATCATCAACTTTCATGATGCTACCACCTGCGGTGAATAGATCATTTAAGAAACAGTCTTCCTTCATCTAATGCTTTTATGTACATCTCAGAATCTTATATAAGGTCAACTCTTGTGGGAAGAATAACCTAATATGAGACTAGAGACATCCCCAAACATGCAAATGGTACAATCCAAATATTGACTCAAAAGGCCACTATGGTGACTACAATCTTATCAGTACCCAAAAAGTATCACAAACACAAGGAATACAACTTTATGTCATCCGCATATTCTATATGGGCATAATGTATGTGAAAATTAATCATAAATGCAAAAACTAAATGCACAGTCAAATAATCATATACAAAAACTGAAAACATTGTCTTTAAACTTTATTTGAGATTTTTATTTGAAAAATTCGCGATAAGAGTGTCCATCATACTTTTCCAAATACCGAACCTACCACACAAGACATAAAACTTTAAATGTCTCCCTTATGTGCGGTTCAGAGTATGAAAATGCACTCAAAATCGACTTGAAAAAATTTTAAAAACTTTTTTGGAATACAATTACCAATGTAATAAATCTAAAAAATTAGAAAATCACTTAAAAATATTCCCAAACCCGAAAATTGATCTAAAAATACCTGGGATAGCTTTATGGGAATTTCTGAAAATTTCCTTCTTTTTACTGTTCACATCCGTAAGGCTAACGCCAGTCGCTGACGTGGACTGCCACGTCACTGCGAGTATGTGGGAACAATGCGTGCGCGACATGTGTGCATAGACAGGCAACCACGTGTCTTGCATCGACCGATGCCACGTGGACGAATAGGCACACGTCCGCATTCCAATGCTGGTGGGAGAGTGGGCAGTGTCCCGCGTGTGCTTCATACGTACGACATTCGTCTCGTGCCCGCTGGACAGACGTGGCGGCACGAGATTGGTGTATGCGTTGCACGCGCCATACACACCAGCTCACCTCTGCCATTGTAGCGACTGCACGCGCCTGACGTCCAATCGCCTCCGAAGCTTGAGGCAATTTTCGATGTCTCGAAAGCCCAATTTTTGCTCTATTTAGCCCGTTTTTAACTCGATTTTCATGGCTGACCTTATGTTTACCACTTCTACGTAATTATTTATGTAAAAAATAAAAAACGAATAAAAAATAGAGAAAAACCATATGACATGAAAAACTGAAAAACCTTCATTTCCGACAATCCGATCACGTAACTACTCTGATACCACATGTAATATATAGAACAGACCTTATTACGTACCCAGGATTGGTCGTGAAAGTATTAAAAATGAAGAAATGCAGAATACCTTATTTCAGTTCCATCCCATGTTTTGAAGCTATTTTCGGCCGCCAAACGAGCTGAAATCTCTCTAGGACCTTTATAAGAAATATTCACTGGCACGTGGTCTAAGTCTTTCTATAATTTTGTCAAAATACAAGCCCTCTTAACGGTTCAGAGTTCTGAATGCTTGTCAATGATTTGAGCAACTGCAGGAGATCATAACCCATTTATATAGCTTCCAAATCGGGCTTCCCCATCACAAAGCCAATATGGACCAGGTCGACACTAAAAAGGACCCATTTTCTACCTATACTTCGACTCATTAATCTAGATCATTTATTGGGCCATTGTATTACCTTTATCTGGATCAAATTATGTAATATAACCAGTAATTTATTGAAAAACCAAAATTACAATTGATAATTGTCCATCATATGGGAAAATTACAAAATTGCCCCTAAGGGAAAAATTGTCGTACATGAGAATCTACGAGTTTACGGTGATTTTTTTTCAATTAAGTTTAA
Organism: Erythroxylum alaternifolium; assembly: GCA_027478495.1. Classification (NCBI taxonomy): domain Eukaryota; kingdom Viridiplantae; phylum Streptophyta; class Magnoliopsida; order Malpighiales; family Erythroxylaceae; genus Erythroxylum; species Erythroxylum alaternifolium. The sequence continues at coordinate 18,452,938 of JANIIA010000009.1, read as the reverse complement.
ATTAATTTGTTGGCTTTATTTGTGCAAATTATCTTATTACTTTGATTCAGAATAACTAGAGTCATATTCATGGAAGCTTTATATGATAAAGTTCTATTTTGATGTTGTACATTAATTTAAAAAAAGATCTAGAAATCGGCCACTAAAATTGAAGACGATGGCAACACAATTATTAAAGTTGTATTATCTCTTTGTTTTGTTTCAAAGCAATTTTATCATTTCTTATTTTAGTTATTCTCCCCACATCATAGCTCATATTTTTTTTCCTTTATTTGTTTTACACTTAGTGCTTTTAATGGCCCCTTTTACTTTATGAATTCTTTTTTAGGTTAACCCATGTGATATTTTGGGTAGATCCAAACTGTCGATGATACCTTTAAGTCATTATCATGCCCAAATTAATCCTCGCTCATATCTTGTAGGATCCTGAGAGATAGCTCAATAATACCATCAAGTATTTAACATTGCTGCATTCACAAGCGGAAGTCGAACCCTAACCTTGCTTAAGTGAAGACCAGCCCCTTTAAGAATATTAATTTAATGAGTTAAAGATGATAAGATCTTTCATTCTTCAAACACAGTGCTGTGAAGAACTTCATGAAATGGCATTTTGTGCACATAAATATTGGTTATAGAAATTTGGATATGATTGATAGTTTTGTTGTGTGAGCACTTGGTTATGTAATCTAAGTGGTAGATTAGGGGAGTTAATTTAATATGGATTGATCCATTTGTGAGGAGAAGATGTTAAAAATTCGTAAATAGAACAATTTTACATTGCAAACAAATATAAGGATGAAGTCAGTTATATATAAGGGTATAACTTATAACCAATTATCTTAAGCTTTTTAGTTGAAATATAATATTCTAGTTGTATACAAGCTTATTTAGAGCTGATATAATTTTTCCTCAGACTTCCTCAAAACCCTTTACGTAATATCAAAGCCAACATTATCCTAAATTGTTTGAATATAGGATTATTTGAAGTTTTGATAATGATTTATGTACAATCATTTAGGTTAAGTTTTGACAATGGGTTTTATTCATAATCATTTAGGTTTAAATATATGAGTTTATGATTATTTTTGTTCAGGTTAAAATCAATGTTTGGCTTTATTTGTGCAAATTATCTTATTAATTTGATTCGGTATAAATAAAGTCATAATCATAGAATGATGTTATATTTTGATGTTGTATGTTTAATATAAGAAAAAGGATTTACAAGTCATCCACTAAGGTTGAAGACGACGGTGTTTCACAACAATATTGTCATTTCTTATTTTATTCATTCTCGCTAATATACTTTTTTCTTTTATTTGTTTTACAGTAGGGCCCTTTTACTTTCATCATCATTGCATCCAGTCCAAAATCGCACAATAAAGCAGGATTTGAAGAGATTTGATAGTACGCAATCTTATCCCTACAGAATAAAGGAACTGTTTCTAATAGACCCACATACAAATGTGCCAATGAAAAAAGATGATAAAGTCTTTACTTTATGAACATTATTTTAGTAAGTTAAAGATGATAAAGTCTTTTATTTTTCAAACACAGTCACGTGAAGAACTTTACGAAGTGACATTTTTGTGCATATGAAATTAGGTTTATATATTTTATTAGGAGAGTATTTGACAAAACTGTAATATTTTTGAGAGTCATATACATTATGTCATCTCCATTTCAGATCAGCAAACATTGATAATATATTTATGATGACTATTATTATTATTATTGGCACTATAATAATTATTTCATTTTAGTGACATGTTATTACTAATTTTGGATACTATTTTTTTGATAAATATTTTGGATACTATTACTACTATAACAATAACAACAACAACAATAATAACAATTATTTTTGGCATAATATATTTTACATAATTTTAGTTTATTATGTTTCTGTTTATATAGATTAATTATGCCTATTTTATGTGTATTTAGTGTTGCATATATTTTATCTTCTTATGGATTCAATAATTAATTTTAAATATCTAATTTAAATATACTTAATTCTTCACTTGGATTGGTTGAAGCGATATATGATAAAGCAAACATACGCAAGAGGGGGGGGGGGGTGAATCGTGTGTGACTTAAAAATTTTTGCAAGTTACTTTCAATTAATGTAATGACAGGGGTTTGTTAAAACTGAAAAGAATCTCTTGTAAGTTGAAAACAGAATGAGTCTGTTATAAAGTGAAGAAGCCTCTTGCTGAAATAAACACACACATAATATAATGTAAAAATTTAAAAGTTAAGAGAAGAGAGAGAAGGATGCAGTCAATTTATACTGGTTTGGTTTACAACTCAAGCCTACGTTTGGTCCCAAGTATCCAACTTGAATGTTTCACTAAAATCCTAATTAGTAATCTAATGAGCCTCTTTAAGCTTACGAGTACATATTTTTTAAGATTCTTCAACCTTCTAAACTAATAGTATTTAGTTAGCCTCTACAAACTCTCAACAAATGAAGAAGTAATTTGTTGAATATGAGCTTCAATGATTTCTCAATAGAGTATTTTCACTTTCTAAGACACGAGGAGTTTGATATAGATATGAATTTTGATATTGCTGAAGTATTTCAAGAAGAATCTGACATATGTCCCCCTTTTTTGCAAAATGCTGTGGTTCTTCTTTAAATAGGCATTTTCTTCAATTAGTCGTTGTTTCATTTCTATTTCGAGTTGACTTTGAATTTTTAATATTATCTTTACTAGAATCTTACAATAATAAATTGTTAAGAGAAATCTGGAGTTGATTCACGAAATATATGATTAGCAAAATCGTTTCGAATTTTGTAAAATAAATAGGGCCAGTTCATAAAAAAAGGTTCTTGCAAGAAAGGAAGCAGTTATCTTATGATTTTATTTCCTTTTGAGAATTAAATTGTTAATAATATAAGGAAATAAATCTAATTTGAATTTTGAAATATTATATGGTCATCATCAAAATCATTAATAACAGACCTTGAGCTAACAATCTCCCCTTTTTTGATAATGACAAACAATAATAGATATATTTTCAAAATTCACCTAATAATGAAGGATTTAGAAAGATACCTATTAAGTTCTTAATAATTAGAAGGAGCCTTTCCTTTCTTAGTAAGGAGCCTATCGTTAACAAATCACAGATTAAAACTTCATAGATTTAGTTATACTATGTTTGGTTGAGGGTTTATTAATGGAATGGAATATAATGTAATATTATTCTATCTTTTAGGAGGAGAGTTTATAATGGAATGGAAAGGAATAAGATGGAAGATGAGGGTTTTATATTACATCTCATTCCATCCTAAACAGTAAAAATAAAAAATCTTCGATTCGGGGGTTTAGGATGAAATGTAAAATGATAAACAACTTTACATTTTATTACATTATAAACCCCTCATCCAAATAACATTTAACTATATTACATTTTGAACTCTTCCATACCTTTCAAATAACAATTTTCTAATATTACATCCATTTACATTTCATTCCATTATAAACCATTCCATTCCATTTCATTCCATTAAAAACTTTACGTCTAACCAAAGATAGCCTTAGTAACATATATCATAGATTCATCATGCTCATAAATCATGCAAGTAAAAGTCATGCAAGTATATCATACATCTTTCACCAAAATATATCGTCATCTTAATTCTCCATCTTTTTCATTATCAAGAAGTAGAAGGAAAAGAATGAATCAAGCAAAAATAACAAAAAAGTTATCGAAGAGATATATAACATGTCATGCTCAAAATCATGCAAGGCGAAAATATATAATTAACTCTTAACTTTTCCCATTTGTTTTTTAAAATATCTACTCTCCCCCTACATTAAAGCCGAGAATTCTTCACAAAAGGATGAATTAGTATCATCAAATATTATGTCGTCAACATATATTTGTACTATAAGTAAATCATTCCCCTCTCTATTAATAAATAAGGGTTTTATCTACCTTTCCTCTTTCGAAGTTATTCTCAAGCAAAAAATTACTTAACCTCTCATACCACGCTCGAGGAGCCTACTTTAGACCATACAGGGCTTTAGATAACTTCATCACGTAATCTGGATGATCTTTGTTCTCAAAACCTGCAGATTGCTTAATAAACATTTATTTGTTAATGTATTCATTTAAGAAGGCGCTTTTGACATCCATTTGGAATAACTTAAAATTTCTATAATAAGGGAAAACAAGTAGATTTCTAATCAACTCTAACCTAGTAACAGATGCATAAGTTTCATCAAAATCAATACCATCCCGTTGATTATAACCTTGAGCTACAAGTCTAGCTTTGCTTCTTACCATCTTACTATTTTTGTCATAAAAATCTTCAAAATTTCTTCCACGATCGCTCCAAATTGATGAAATGCAATACCTTTTTTCAATATGATTTTTCTGCAAAACTCCATCTTTTCTTTCAATGTAGTTAAAATGTAATATTTCACCTTTTATGTGTCTTAAACACTCACTATCAACTATCCATTGATTTTCTTTTGTCTTCGTTTTGAAGCATATTTGCAGAAAGTATTATCTTATTTTAAGTACCCAAATTTTTTAGGTCCTTTTAGGTTAATAGTTTGACCTTTCGGTCTCCAAACATGCATTTGAGATAATTTCCTCATTCTATAAAAGTTACAAGAATGACTAATATGACCATTTTTACCACAATAAAAGCATAGAATAGATGAATGAGAATTGATATAATTTCTAACATATATTAGGTTCCTGCTATTTTGGCTATAGCTACTACTGGATTTGACAAAGAAGTTCTTGTATGGCCTGATGTTATTGTTTTCATTGTATCTTATTTTGGCCTTATCAAAAACACATTTACCACTACCAAGCAATGCATTAAGTTTATTCTTTCCATCAACAAAATTTCCTAGATCTTTTTCTAGAGATAAGATCTTTCCAGCATTTTTCTCTTTCTCAAGTTCTAAAGAGATGGCTTTTTCTTCTAGCTGTCTCACCCTTTCATAATCATTTTTAGAAACATATTTTTCAACTTAGCCACTCTTTCTTCCAGAACTTCCTTTTCAGAGACCTTTTCCTTATAATCAACCTTAAGAGACATAATCTTGGTCATCAAATTCTCATTCGTAGATTCCAATGATTTAATCTTACTCTTTGTAGATGCATCATTGTTCTTGGAATTCTCAACCTCTTTGAAATAGTTCACTGTCAACCTTTTGTACTGATCATACAATTCATGATATGCAATTCATCAACTTCAATATCAAAGTCAAAATAATATACCTCATCATCTCTTGATTTAGCCATAAGATAGACGTTGCTGACTTCTTCAAGTTCTTCTTCTTTAAAGCTTTTAAAATTTTCATTTGACCAGGATGCTTTTGGTGTCATTCCTCTTTTGTAGGAGGATCCTTTATCTCGTCTAAGCTCTGTTTCATGGATCATCAAGTTTTCTTGTAGCTAGTCGAGTGAAATAGTGTCTAGATCCTTTTCAGTTTTTAGAGCTGACACCTTAGGTCTCCATTCCTTGGGTAGTGACCGTAGAATCTTTGTTAAGAGCTCATCATTGGGATATATCTTTCCTAAGTTCTTTAAGGTCGTGATAATGTTGAACTGTCCGAAGAATTCATTTATGGTTTCTCCCTGTTTCATGCTAATAGTTTCGTATTGATGCATTAAAAAGTTATTATATATTTCTTTACCTCATTCGTTCCTTCAAAAGTAACTTGAAGCTTGTCATACATTTCTTTTGCTATAAAATAGTAGGATATTTTTGCATACTCTTTTGGAGATAGTGCACAGATCAGATGATGTTTCTCTTTAACGTTTAGCTATGCATTTCTTCTTTCAGTATCATACCACACTTCTACATTATCAGTGACAGGGTAGCTTTAACTCTGATGGCATGCTAGACTTTAATATATATAAATTGGAGATATATGGTCATTTTTTCTTTCCAATAGGAGTAGTTATTTCCATTAAAGTAAGGAAGCTTTGAGACGGATTGTCCTTCACAACTTCTTAAGTTGTTTGTCATGATCTATCACGTGCTGTAAAACACAATAAATGTGAAACCTTTCTCTGATACCAAATGATAAAGCAAACATATGCAAGAGGGTGTGAATTGTGTGTGACTTAAAGGGGGTGAATTATGGGTGACGTAAAAAAAATTACAAGTTACTTTCAATTCGTATAAAGACAGGGGCTTGTTAAAACTGAAAAGAACTTCTTGCAAGTTGAAAATAGAAGGAGTCTGTTATAAAGTGAATGAGCCTCTTGTTGAAATAAACACACACACACACACACACACAATATAATGCAAAAATTTAAAAGTTAAGAGAAGAGAGAGAAGGATGCAGCCAATTTATACTGGTTCAACTTACAACCCAAGCCTACGTCCAATGCCTAAGTATCCAACTTGAGTGTTTCATTAAAATCCCAAGTAGTAATTTGACGAGCCTCTTCAAGGTCACAAGTGTATATTTTTCAAGGTTCTATAACCTTCCAAACTAGTAGTATTTAGCTGGCCTCTACAAGCTCTTAACAAATGAAGAAGTAATTTGCTGAATATGAGCTTCAATGATTTCTCTTAATAGAGTACTTTCACTATCTGAGACATAAGGAGTTTGATATGGATATGACTTTTGCTGTTGCTGAGGTATTTCAAGAATCTGACATATGTCTCCCTATTTCTCAAAACACAGTTAGGCATGTCAATTAGCCTGAGCCGCTTTCAGCCTGGCCTGGCCCGGCCTTTCCCACGCCAGTCCTAATGGGCCAGCCCTTGGCTTGAACCAGCTTGTCTATTTATTTTTAAAAAAAAGAATTCAAAAATGGGTTCGACTAGGTCGGGCCATAATTGGTATCCCTAAATGCAGTGACTCTTCTTTAAATAGGCATTCTCTTCAACTAGTCGTTGCTTCATTTTTATTTCGAGTTGACTTTGAATCTTCAATATTATCTCTGCTAGAATCTTGTAACAATCAACTGTTAAGAGAAATCTGGAGCTGATTGATGAAATATATGAGTAGTAAGATCCTTTTGAATTTTGTAAAATAAATAAGGTCAGTTTATAAAAAAGATTCCTGCAAGAAAGGAAGCATTTATCCTATAATTTTATTTCTTTTTTAGAATTATAATGTTACCTTTACAAGGAAATAAATCCAATTTGAATGAAGCATTTATCCTATGATTTTATTTCCTTTTGAGAATTAGACTGTTAATAATATAAGGAAAAAAATCCAATTTGAATTTTGAAATATTATATGGTCGTCATCAAAATCATTAGTAATAGATCTTGAGCTAACATAATAGTCACCAAAGTGACTATGCTGTGAAATTTTTTTACTATGAACGACTATTGTTTCATAAAGACTTATAGCCACATGTGAAAACTAGTGTATGATGGTTATTAGGTGTTCATTGTGAGAGCTAAGTCAACCCAAAATAAAGCTAAGCACTAGACTGGATCTTATCATTAATACTCAATTACTACACTAAGAAAACTAATTACGATTCGATTCTCTATCCAAAGACTATATTCGAAGTCACTTCAGTTATCTTGAGATGGGATGTTATTAATATAATTAATCACTACTTAATTATAGTCACCTGTATCTGTGAGCTATTGTGTTTTATATCTTGTTCTCTATATATCTGATATTATTAATGCTTCTTCTGTAACTGCCAACATTAATAGCATTATGGTGCTTAGTGGCTGCAACTTTAAGACTTGGAAAAATAAAGTGGTTTATGGTCTTAAGATGTATGGATTTGGACCTCACATTGAGAGAATTATGTCCTGCACCTTGTACAGATCAAAGCTTTCTTGAGGTTAGAGGATTTTTTAGAGATAGGATAGCTCTAATCATATGAGTCTTATAATCATAAAGCATGTTATCCTAAAGATGTTTCTGGATACTATGTATAAAGAAATGGATGCCAAAAAGTTCATTGACACCATTAAGAAGCGTTTTGTCAAAAGCAATAAGGTGAAGACAAGTGGAGCTTTAAGGAAACTTGTCTCCATGGGGTTTTAAATGTAATGGGAGCATGAGAGAGGACATACTTAAAATGTTTCAATCTTGCAAGAAAACTAAAGACATTAAAGATATAATTATTTGAAGACTTACTCGTTCATGTAATGTTCATATCTCTTCCTTTGTAATTTAGTCGATTTGAGGTGAGCTATAATTTTTAAAAGGAAAAATAGACATTGAATGAGCTTATCTCTCACTTAGTGTAAGAAGAAGATAGGATGAGACAAAAACAAGATTAAGAGTGCCCATCTGGGATCAACCTTTTCAGGACATAGTAAGAAGTAGAAAAGCAAAGAGATTGTACTATCAAAACTATAAAAGAAGCATAAGCATACGTTTGAGGGATATAAGGAAAAGAAATGCTTCTTTTATGAGGACCATTCTCATATAAAGAAAGACTGTGCCAAATACTGTGCTTGGCGAGTAAAGAAAGATATGTCTTTCGTTTTTGTTTGTATTAAAGTTAATTGGCACCAAGATATACTTAATGGTTGGATTCTAGTGTTATAACTCACATAAGTATATCAATGCAGGGTTGCCTAAACTATCGAAAGCCCGGTGATGATGACATGATCATCTATATGGGGGCTGGAAATCTGGTGGAAGTTTTAGGCATAAGGAAATATTGGTTGTTATTACGTACTGATTTCTATTTAGAATTAAATAACATTTTTATTTGTATCATCTTTTAAACAAAATTTGATTTCAATTTTTGTATTGGATAAAAAAGGATTTGTTTGTTCATTTGGGAAAAAAAGTTATGTTTATTTTAATTGTATTCTTGTTAGAACCAATAATTTATCTAATTATGATAACCTTTATTTACTTGATACAGTAAATTTAGATAGTGAGTCCCATAATGTTGAAACCAAAGGTGTTAAAAGCAAATTTCAAATGAGAATCCTTTATAATTATAGCATAAGAGTTCAGGTCATATCTCTAAAAATAGAATTGGCAAGCTTATGTTGGAAAGAATTCTTAAATCACTTGATGAATTTGATTATGATGTTAGTGTTGAGTGCAATAAATGGAAAACTATAAATAAGAGAAAAATAGAAGCTGAGAGAGCCAAGGATGTCTTAACATTGAAACATACAAACATTTATAGGCCATTTCCTATAGCTTTATGGATTGTTGAACAATATTGTACAACAATCATAGACGATTACTCTTGCTATGGCTATATATACTTAATTTATGAGAAGTCACATGCATTGGACGTTTTAAGTTGTTTAAGGTAGAAGTTGAAAATCAACTTAGTTATTATAAGATTTGATTGTGGTGGTGAATATTAAGGAGTAAGTGAACAATGTTTAGGTACGTTTACTCATTTCCTAAGTGAGTGTGGGATTATCCCTCAATACACTATGCCAAGTTCTCCAACCATGAATGGTGTGGCAGAGAGATGAAATTGAACCCTTTAGGATATGGTACGAATTTTGATTTGTGGTACAACTATACCTCACTCATTATAAGGAGATGTATTAAGAACTGCAATATACATACTAAATAGAGTTCCTATAAAAGCTATAAACTAAAAATTGTAGGAGTTATAGAAAGATAAGAAATATTTCTTAAAGCATTTACACATTTGAGATGTCCAATTGAAGCAAGGCCCTATAAGAAAATAAAAAGAAACTAGATGCAAGCACTGTTAATAGTTATTTTGTAGGATACTCTAAAAGGTCACAGAGATTTAAATTCTATGATCGTAAAGCAAGAACATTCTTTGAGATGAGAAATGCCTACTTCTTTAATGATGTTAGGTTTTAGGGTGAAGATAAAGGTAATGACTTTGTCTTTAAAAAAGAGTCGGTCAATGTTCCTCTTCCTGCAATTATTGTTTATCATGATTAAGTTTTTGTTCCTAACGTGATTTAACATCATTTGATACAAATACATGACAATATTGAGCTTCCTACCTATTAAAATCATCTGATTGTTCCCTAATCCATCGTTTATGAGGAGTATGAGCATCAAACTTAATAAACTCAAATTCACATAAAACTTGTTCCTTTAAGAAGATCCAAGAGGGAAAGGAGAAGCTTCCAGATGATTATATTTTATTTCTCTAAGAATATTGATTTAGTGAGAGATGATCTACTCACCTTCTATAAATCAATTACAAGTTCTAACTCTCATAAGTAGATTAATGTTATGGATGAGGAAGTGCAATATAAGAGAGATAAAGAAGTTTGAGATCTTATCCCATTACCTGAAGGTGTGATACTTATCGGTTGTACATGGATTTTTTTAAAGGAAAGTAAAGACAATTCATGATCAATAAACAAGCAAAACATATGATGCAATAGTTTAGAAAAGCACACCTAACTCGGGTCTCTATCCAAAAGGAATTGCTAGTTTGATCTAATGCACCTTTACACTAAATTTAAAAGTTACAAAGAGGTTTTAAACTCAAGATTGGCTTAGATCATTATATTCACCAATACAACATTTGGAGTTTAGATTGAAACTTGTTGAAAGTGGCATTAATATCCAAGCTTCCATCAGTAAACATTATCATGTTTCTTGCTCTCCATATATGATGCACCATCATCTTTAAGCCAGCCTTGAAGAGGTTTATATATGTTATATTCCTTATTTTGAATATAGTAGCTCATTTCATAATGTCTAACCATTTTGTAGCTTTGCATTGTATGTTTAATAGATTAAGAAACTCCTTCCAATGTCTATTGGAGAAAGAACACATGAAGAAAAGATGATTATGGTAATTTTTAACTTCTCCACACAAGACATGGTCATAACTATCAATTGTAAACTTGATTCTATCTTTAACAGGGAGTCTCTTAGAAGCTGCTAACTATATAATAAAAGATTGTGTAGGTATTATGTGAGAATCTTAGACAAAGCTAGCCTAGTTAACTTTAGTTAAGGGTTCCATCATCAGCTTTTTACATGAAGCAGTAGTGAATTTTGAGGTTCTCTCTAAAGTCCAACAAGGTGTGTCAAGTTTGGTAGTATTAAAGGACCAAGTTTATAGTGATTGTATGATTTCTTAGAAGCCCCTGTAGAGTATAATGTTCGACTGCAACTTCCTCTTACAATGAGGTTACTAACCTTGGTTAATTTAAGGACTATTGCTTTTAATAACTAAAACTCTCTAATATTGCATAATGGACCAAAAAGAAGCCAATTGTTAAATTAGAATTATGTTAATTTTCCATCACCAATATTATGCTTGATTTCAACTTGTATGAGCTTCCTGACTTTCGTAATTTTTTAGAAAAGCATAGGATTGGTTTGACATTGATTGAACTGTCTATGTGCTCTCATCTTTCAAGTGATATGCATATATCCATTTGACTTATATGTTTTCCTTGTATGCATAAGTTCTCTATAATCTTTTTGTTAATAGGGATTTAGCCATAATTTTCACAAAAGGCAATCCAAGTCATACGTTGATCTTAGAGAGACATAAGGTACTCTATTTAACATATGAAACTTTAGATCCATTTATGTTTCCCTTCCATATGAAATTCTTTACCAAATTTTCAGTTCTCTTTATTACTCCCTTAAGTAGCTCCAAATGTGAACACCAATAGACTATGAGGTTATTAAAGACACTAATAGCAAGTTGTAGCCTACGTCTATAAGATAGTTGTCTATTACACCAATTATGTAATCTCCTTTTTACTGAGCTTACTAGTGGTTTACAATCTATGGCATTTAAGCTAAGGTAATATGGAGAGATATAAGGCTTATCTTGTCACTAAAAGGTTTACTCAAAGGGAAAGCATTGAATATAAAAGGAATTTCTCTCTAGTTTCATCAAAAGACACTTTTACGTCTATTATAGTACTTGTAGCACATTTTGATCTTGAGCTACATCTAATGGATCTAAAGACAACTTTTCTCAACAAAGATATAAGGAAATAATTAAAGGCGTTAGCTTTTGAGGAAACTAACCAATTGGTTTGTAAACTTAATAAATCTATTTATGGGCTGAAGCAAGCTTCCCATTGATGGTACCAAAAGTTTCATCAATTTGTTCTCTGATCTGGTTTTGAAGTGAACGTTGTTAAAGAATGTATGTACCATAAGTTTAGTGCAAGTAGATTCATTTTCTTGATCCTATATGTAAATGATATTTTGCTTGCTAATAATAGTGATGTGGAGTTGTTTCAAAAAATCAAGAAATTTCTTTTAGAGCAATTTGAAATGAAAGATCTTATTAAAGCATCCTATGTATTAGGAAACTAGATTCATCATAAGCGTTCATACAGAATTCTAGGATTATCACATAAGGGTTAATTTGGAAAGATATTGCATCAGTTTAGCACTCAAAATTGTAAACCTTATGATATCGTTGTGTCTAAAAGAGATAAATTTAATCTAAAGCAGTGTCCAAAGAATGAAATAGAATCCAAGTTTATTGAAAATATCTCTTACACGTTAGTAGTAGGGAGTTTGATCTATGTGCAAGTCTACACTCATCATGACCTCACATATGAAGTTGGAATGTTTGGCAGGTACTAAAGCAATCATGGAAGAGAACATTAGGTAGCAGCAAAAAGAGTCTTCATATATTTACAAAACATTAAAGATTATATGCTTAGATATAAAAGGTCAGAAAAACTTGAGATCAATGGATTTTCTAATTTTGACTTTACTAGATGCCAAAACGGTTATAAGTTGACATCTGATTATATTTTTATTAGTCAACGGTGCAATTTCTTATAAGAGTAACAAGTAGACACTCATTGTAACTTCCACTATAGAGGTTGAATTTGTTGCAAGTTATGATGCATCCAATCATGTTATATAGCTACACAATTTCATTGCAAGACTACGAGTAGTGAATGGTATTGAAAGGCCACTCATATACTATGACAATAAAATAGTAGTATTGTATTTTAATAGCAACATGAGCTCTTCTAGATCTAAACATATAGACATTAAGTTCCTTATTTTGAAGTAGAGTTCAAAGTAGTTTTGTTATTATTAAGTTTATATGAACAGACTCTATGATTTCAAATCTACTCACTAAGGTATTAACACCCAAGGCCTTTTATAAGCATCTTACTTGTATGATCATTGTTATATTTGATGCCATTTGATTTAGTGTGAGTTCATATTTTGTTCTTTGTGCTTGATATTATACTTTTCTTTGAAAAATAAATAAAAATTTCATTAATGAGGAAAATAAAAGTATAGATTGCAAAGATAGCCTAGGGTAGTACCCCTTATACAATCTGGTGTCGTTTAACTACCTAGGTAGAATAGGTGGCAAAGATTAAAAAAAACAACATACTAGTTTAGGTACTGAGAAAAACATGTTTGAGTTTACGAAGCACCCCTTAAAGTTAAAATGTCAGTGATGTTTTCCAGGGTCTCCGAAATAAGATAAGGAATAGAATTTTGTTTCAAACCTTCTACCATTTATTTCGTTCCAAACTGTTTTAACACACAAACTAATAGCTATGATGTGTATTTCCTTAGGATTTCATTGAGTAGATAACCATTGCGCAGTTTCATATAACGAGTTAGAAGGTATAGACTAGTTACATCGCAAGGCAACTACCTTCCATAGACAGCTGGTGATCGCACATATAAAGAACAAATGGTCATGTGTTTCCTCCTCTGTTGAAAAAGAAGGCAGGAGGGGTCAATATGTAAATACCTTATTCGGTCTGCAGTATTGAGCTATTTTTGAATAGCTAGCCATAAAAGGAAGTATATCTTATGCTACATGATCTTACACTATGCCACTTTCAGTTTTTTCAACCTTACAAGCTCTCACGTGATTCGATTCATAAGCTGGTGGATAGGTTGATTATGCCAAAAAAAGGTTTCTTGAGCGAGAGGACTAGGGGAGTATTGAGGTTGTAAGTGTTGAATACTTGTAGGAAATTCCAAGAACTCCCCTGGATGAGGGACTCCATTTTCATGTAAACTAGGAGAGTAATAAAGCACCTTTGATCGACAGGTAAGTTGATTAGAGCTCCTTGTCCGGACCTAAAAAACCGAAGGGAGTTAGTTGTTTCGCAAACTTCTTTAGCACAAAAAAAAAAGCAAAAGCGAAATAATAAAGAAACACCAAAATTTTGGTAATGTAGTTCTACACTCCTTGCCTATATCTGCAGGGCCCTCACCCAGCTGAATCACTTTCACCTAAGTACAATAGAATTACTCAAGTGATTAAAATAACAAAGAATGAAAACTAAATACACTTGAGATAGAAAAGAACAACTTCCCGATGAGTTCCTCTTTATTGAAATAGATCTGGAAGTTGTCACAACAACAATGGGTTGATTCATATAAACACCAACACGAAGTATACGCAGCCCATAAAGAAATCACTTAATAATCGTTGTCAATCTACCACTGTCTCATAATTTTCTGCACTTCAGTGTTATCTACCCATACAAAATCCCTTGGCCACACCTCTTAAAAAAATTCCAGCAACAGTTGAAAAGAACACTGCTATCTTGTTCACGTTGATAATGGCCTATAGCAATCAATCCATTTAACTCAAGAACATAAAAATCTCAAGCACGTCCACCAACCAATTGCACTTTATCTTATATCCCAAAAATCACGTAGGCTATATTCTTCTTGGCAATTCTCTGCAATGATGACGTGATAAAGTTGATCAAGACTTTCTCCACCACCTGGGATATCTTGACTGGTGCTGTGTTTTTCAATAACAATTAAAAAACACTCTCGTGGTTATGCAACATTCCCATATATTCAACGCCCACTACACTTTTATTGCAAGGCTCCAAAAATAATAGATTAATTACCACACAAGCTACCCCATGGTGATATAAAGACCAAAACACCCAAAACAAACATGAGTTGCTACACTCTAGCTCTTACACGCTTACCTCACCAATGACAAAGAGATTCACGCTGGTTGGTTAATTAGAGATTTTTTTCTAAAATACCGCACCCACACATCTAAGATAAACTTCTGCCATGGATTCACGATGTACATAAATCCATCATATAATAAGTGTCCAACTTCAACAAGTAATCACCACTTTAATTCAACCATGCAAATCCAGCAGTAATACAACTCTAATATCATCTTGACAATAGACTCCAATGTAACGTAGGATTCTTTTTCAACTAGAAAATTATCCATATGAGTTTTGAATCCAAGTTATTATCCAATTAATATTTTATATGTCCAATTAATAAATAATGCCAAAATAATTGCTTAGATATATAACTATATTCTAACAATATTTAATAATAGGAGATCGATTTCTATATTTGGGTGGAAACTTTTCAAACTGGATTAGCAGTATGTCTGTAAACCTTTCATCTTAATATATGTTTTCCGAGACATCAAATCATAAACTAATACGTAATAAAATAAATTATGAGAGGTATATTAAATAAATTCTCATTACATGAAACACATTCACTTCAATTGATTGATCCAATCCTCTTTAAACCATTCATTACCGGTTTTCGTTAAATCGGAAAAGGATGAAGAATTGAAGATACACATTTGCTAACAAATTATTCTAACATTCTTCTAACCTCCGACAAAGTTGGTCAGACTTCTCTATGGTTTGAATTCTATTCGTTGACCATAAATTTTCAAATCGTCTCTTCAAAAAATGTAGCTAAAAGTTTGTTTTGTTGCAGTGATTTAATGGAAAATCACCACAGTGAATGACATAATTGACAACGTACACTTAAGACATTTTGTCTTCTTATAGTTTGAAAGAGAAGATCACGAATCGACCAGCATTTCCTCGATTTCGTCAATCCATTGATATGATCACTGTTGGATGTATTTTGAATCGTATTCAATTTAGATGTCAATGGCGTTTCTCAGTTTTTCTCCCTATTTTCTCTCTTTTTTTGGGTAAAGGATTTTCTCTTATTTTCCCTCTCTCTCCATCCCTTTTTCACTTTTCTTTTTGCTCTTGTGAGGTCTCTCGAAAACTTCTCAACAGCCAAATTAATCTTTTTCACTTATGCTTTCTGTGTTAATCCACTTTGAAAATTAAAGTACAAAATGCAGAAGACTTTGTCGTTACTATGGATACTAATTAAATTTTTTTCTAAATATACTAAAAATAATATCCATTATAAAAAAGGAATCAGTATGAGAATTGTTATTTCTATTATGGAATCAGCATTTATGAAAGGATCTTGAACCTATGTCGAAAAAGTATTTTTTCTTCTAATCTAGTCCTAAGGCACACAAAAAATTCTATCATCTTCGAAATGATACAAGAAATATGTCATTCTTATAAAAGTGGCTAAAAGACCTTGAATGAAAAAGATAAAGTTGAAGCATCAGGAGTATTTAAGAAAGATCACGTATAATGATGATTCTGAATAAGAAAGATAACAAGATAATTTAAATATCTCTCCAACTACTTAATAGAAAAAATTCATTATCAATAAACATAGAATCTATTTTTTGAAAAGTTGATATAATGTAATTTTTTAATATTTAAATTTGGACTTCAAGTTGGCTTGTATAAAAGAAACCCTTAGGGTAGTAAAAGTAGGTATCGAGCATTCTCTACGCATCCAAGAAATTCTATTTAAGTCTGACATTTTTTTTCCTTAAGGAGAGCTAAACTATGTTGTCCATATAAATATACAAATCTATTGAGATTGAACAATATTATCACTATCTATTAAAATATCATCCACATAAATATATATCTAAATATATTTCACAAGGATTTATAACTTTTGTTCTTATTTTATGAACCATCTTTATCTTTAATTATCATATTAGTTACAACATATCCTAAATTAAGTCCATGAAAACTTTGTGAAGCATATCTAGGTGGTGGATTTCTGAAAGTACTAGATATATCACTAATATTAGGATTTCAATGAATTTCTTGTTTAATTAAATATGATTTTATATGCGCTAAAGTTTCTAAGTTTAAATCTTCTTTTTGTTTATTTAATTCTTCAATTTCCAAATCAGAAAGCTTGTAAAAAATTAGCCATTTTATTTGTAGTTAGGAGGCATTTTCGTTTCTAAAATTAGATCAAATATTGATTTTTTCATAGGATTTCTGTTGGGTTTGTTCTCTATAGGAAATTTATTTATTTTATTTATTTGTTCCATCATATCTTGTATATCTATGATTTGATTTTGAAGTTTTTCAATATGGAAAAGAATGTTATTTCCATAATATTCTATTATTTTTTGAATTTTCACCAAATCAATGTTTATTTTACCTTCAAGCTTTAATTATAAATACTTATCTTCCACCATTTAGATGATAATTTCTAAAACGTCTAGTAATTTCTAAATGATCCTAATAGTATTTGAAGTTGATCAATACCTTTTGATAAATGTATCTTATTATTAAAAATATCTAATCCTATTATATTTTTAAGGTCTCATGATATTGTAAATCAAAACAACTTAGGGGAATTGAGCATTCTCTATGTGTCTCATCTTTGTAATCTCCTATACTATTAAATATAATTTTCCTTTTTACAGATACAAGGCTATAAAGTTTTTATTCTGAATAATTATAATGGTTTATCTTAGCTTGCCATATATGGTAAAATGAAAGAAGTAGCTCTGTAACCTCTTTAGGTATTAAGTTGAAGTTAGCAATATCTAACAAATCTTTGATTTGGGCTTAGCAAGTATCGATATCTTCGGACATCTATTCCAATAAGTCAAATATCTCTTCTTTGAGGTTGACCATCTCTAGTTAAAAGGTATAGAGAAATATCATGATTTAGAATCTTTCAAGGAGTCATCTTGCTATTCTTGCACATTACGAGGTAATAAGAAACTTGTTCACTCTACAAAATAATGATACCTATTATATTGATTTTTTGGGGATATATCCTAGATTTAACTTTTTGCAATGAGCTCATCAAAATTTCTAGTTCAAGAAATTGTTTTCTAAATTCCTTTTGGTCTTCTAAATTATATCTCATAATAGTAACTCTAATAAATTTTTGTTTATCTGTCATTTTTAAGTTTGCTTCTTCTTTGTTTTTATCTTAAAATTTTAATGGATTATAAGAGTAGATTTTCTTTATCTTTTGTTTTATTAATTTTAGTCCATCTTTGATGGTTTTTCTCTATTGATACTCATTCTCTATGATGTTTTTCATTTTTAAAAAAGTTTTCCTTTCAGAAAGATTTTATATATCAGACTAAAAAATAATTCTTTAGTATGGAGATAGATGGTAGAGGAGTTAAACTTCAACCTCATATTCTTAAAAGAATCTCACAATTTCTTGATAAGTTACTAAATAAAAAACAACTTCAATTTTTTTCAGGAGTATTAAATTATGCTTTAGATTTTATTTAAAAAATTGTTGAGATAAGAAAATATTTTCAAATGCTTTTAACGAAAAAAAAATCTTAATTGCAACCTTAATTTGTTTCTAATTTAAGACATATACAAAATATTTAGTAGAAGAATAACGGTTTAAATGGAATTTGTATATTTTATAGTAGTGGAGATTACAAAGATGAGAAACATAGAGATTGTTTAATGCCCCCTTTTTACTACCTAAAGTTTTTTAATATATAAGTGGACTTAAAGTTCGAATTTAAACATAACAAAAATTACATCATATCAACTTTTCAGAAAGTAGATTCTATCTTATCTTCTGACTCTGACTCATCACCGTATGTAGATACTCCTGATGTTTCAACTTTATATTTTCCTTTGAAGGTCTTCTAGCAACTTACACAAGAAGGACATACATTTTCCATATGTTTTTTAAGACGAGAGAACCTTTTTTGCACCTCAGGATTATATAAGAAGAAAATTTGCTTTTTTCTACATTGGTTCAAAATCCTTTCTTAAATGTTGCCTCCATGCCAGATACAACAGTTCTCATGTTGATTCCTCTTCTGTAATGGATATCATTTTCAATGTATTTGGAAAATTCTTTTCTTAAATTAGTACTAATAGTAATGGAAAAGTGTTTTGCCTTTCCTAAAGCAATGAAATAATAGGTATCATATTGTTCACCTACATAAAAATTTGGATCAGTAGATAATATCTTTAATACCAAGGTATCTTCAAGGTCATTGTAGGGTATTTAGATAACAATCCTTAACCCTTTCTTAAATCCATCTAGGAAGTAATGATATCTTAGGAAACTATGGATTAGTCAACTATATAGCATTTGGTATTCCAAAATTATACCAATCTCTAATTGCTTAAGGATAAGCTCCTTGTAAAAAGTTTAATCTAGGATATATTCCAGAAAAATCAATATAGCAAGTATCCCTATTTTGTAGAGTGTATAAGCTCTCATTACCTCAAAATATGCATAAATAATATGATGACTCCTTGGAAGACAATCAATCATGATACTTTTCTGTACCATCAATTTGCATGTAGTATCAAGATTTAGAGAAATATTATTAAGAGTAACCTTTTTTAGTTTAATTTATTGACTAGCAAATTCCTTTATCGGGGAAGAAGAACCTATAGATGATGAATCTTCAACTATCTTAGTCTTATTGACTAGGCTACAAAGTTTTTGATTTGAATAATTATAATGGTTTATTGTAGCTTGCCATATATGGCATAATGAAAGAAGTAGCAATGTAACCTCTTTAGGTACCAAGTTGAAGCTAGCAATATCTAATAAATCTTTGATTTAGGCTTGTTCAGTAAGTCAAATATCTCTTATTTGAGGTTAACCATTTCTAATTAAAAAAATTTGCAAGAGCATTATTATTAAATTTGATAATCTCAATATCAAAGATATATTCTGCTAATAAAGTTTGTCATTTAATATATCTTTATACTTAGGCTTAGAGGGTAAATTATTTTGAATAAAACCCTTAACTTGAGTATTATAATATCTTAGTAAAAATATTTTAGACAATAAAAAATATTAAAAATTTTGACGTTGTTTTACTAATTCCAATAATTCCTTTTCACTTACGTGATGTCTTTGTTAAGTGTATGTAAAGGTTCCTGAGATATACCTGCAAAGAGACTCATTAATCTTAATATTATAATCATTATAATCTATCTTTACTAATACTGAATGAATAATTTTTTTGTTTTATATCAATGTTAAAAATACCATAAATGCATAGCGTAGCCGTAGCTAGAACAACAAGTATAGGTCGATTCTATAAAGACTATAAGTAGTAGTAATTACCCTTTTTCTATTATCTAACATATGAATCAGATTGTGGTTTTTAGTTAAAAACTAAACTAAACAAATAAACTAGGAGTTAAAACAATACTGAACTTAGAACAAGTAGACTACTAAGAAAATTCAATATCAAATAATAATGTCTAGATAATGAATCCCCCTAAGAATCTTTAATTATTTAACATTTATCATATAATTATATTATTGATTGTTGGACTGTGAAAATTTTTATCTTATATTAATATCTTTTTCAAGACTATTAATAGCTAATCCATCAATTGATTACAAAAATCTTCTAGTTAAAACCCTTAGGATTGCATTATCGATTTCTAAATTCCGCTATGAGGTTTGACCCTAATTTAAAGGATTTATATTACCCTATCTCTAGGTTTGCATACAACTCCTTCCAGTTATGGTAGATCTATTCATACAAGAGGATTTCTCAATCTTAATCATATTAAATCAAATTATGTACTAGTATTGTAGATATATTAGAATAAGAATAAACTCGTAATTGAATAGTAATGAATCAATCAATAAAATTGCATTGAATAAAATATTAACTCATATTGTTTTCATAGCTTAGGGTTCATCCTACCCATACACTAAACACATTTGATTCCTATCTATAGGAAATGAAATCAAAGAAAAATATGTAGAAGAAAAGCAAAAAAAATAAAGAAATTACAATTCTAAACCTCCCTTTTTCTTCTAATGAATCTTCTTTCAAGTTTGGATTGGATGAAGCTATCTATTGATCTCTTGATGTTATCTTTATGTTTTCCTCGTTCCTTAATCAGAACTGTTGCCTTCTAGGTTCTTATGACTTAAAATTACTTAAAAACTTAGCTCTTTTTGTTTTGCCTCGATTCATGTCCTTTTGTAGTAAAAACTATGGTTTCTGGGTTATACACAGTCAACTTACAAAAGCGTGTAAGTGACCATATATCTCCAAAAACACCTGAATTTGTTATTTTACAAGGTCAAAAAGGCTTTCACGGGTAATATGCACAATTTTGTACATCAATATACACGAGTGTGTAACTTCACATAACCATAACCAAAATTCTTCAATCTCTTTACGTTTATAGAGATTTGCACAGTCACTGTACATGATTGTGTAGGTCATTAGTTGCTTTAAATCTTCATTCCATGCCATGATTTTATCCAAATTCTTCTCCTTTTGGTCTATGAAGGTAATTATTACTTATAAATGCACTTGGAGCAAATTAAGTACCAAAAATACAATAAAATTTTTAAATAACAAGAAAAACATGTTAACTATAGGTGTATAATTATAGTTAAAAAGCATATATCAAACACCCCCACATTTAAGCTTTTTCTTATCCTGAAGCAAATCATAATATAAATTATCAACTTTATAAGCATCCATTCCTTTATTAACTTCAACATGTTCATCCATACTCTAAATCATCATATCATATTAATCAAAATGAATATACAGTTAAAATATAGTTATCCTAGAACTAACTTCATAATCACATTAATAATATTTCAAAATCAAAAGCATAAATCTTACAATCTCACCAAGGTTTCACTCAATGCACTCAAGTGCTTAGGATGAAAAGTATAAGAACTCTCAAATCAATGCATAATAGAACTCTTAACCGTAAGCTTGCAATATTATCATATCTCCATCACTTGTATATAAACTCAAAACAAAAATTAAAAGGTCATGATAAGGTTTTAATGAGGCTTACGTAAGGTATGATTGAGATAATAAAAGGGTGATAAATTTTAAGGAAATTTACAAAGCAAACTTTCCAAGAAACTTATTACTTCACAATATATACGTGCTTGCATTATAAAGTCATTGGCACAATAACTTAAACACATTTATTTTTCTGTAACATTGCTATTGCTATAACGTACATACCGGAACACCCTTATGACATTCCAGTACATACCCTATAATAATGGTGTGTTAACTATAACACTTTCTCTTTATTACATGGCAATTAATCCAACTTAATCATGGCATCAACTAAATATAAGAAGTCACCAATTTTTTTAAAAACAAATTTCCTATTTTCATTTAATAAATACCGAATGTACATACATGGTAGTTTTCCAAGATCTATCTATATACATCATCAAAATCTAATACAAAATATACTACATGGAAGAGGAAATACAAAAGATCTAACTAAATCCTTTAGTCCAGCTGATCGACCTTTGAGCCATATCTTCTTCACAAAAGTACAAGAATTAAGCTTCTTGTATGGTCTCTCAGTAGCTAGAATCCTCTCTGTGTCTCGAAATGTCAACGTGCAATTTTGGGTGAGTTTTGAGAACTCAGATGAGGTAACCATCATCAATGGTTCACTCAATTCATGCATCACATCAATACATATAACATATTTTTCGCACCTTTACATATTCATAAAACAAAACCTTTCACTTTAAGAACAATCATAATGATCATTTCATTTATGTAAAACACACACATCAAATATAAATGCAATGCACGTAAAACTAACTTTCATTTATTATTGTTGTTGTGACCGAGTGCCTCTTTTGCAAGCCCATATCTCTTAGTGGATACCGAGCTGTATCAAATGATGTCCTATATCCCTTAATGGATATCGGGTACATTCATAACTAAGCCCGAGGCTTTGATCACAGTCTGAGCTTTAAGCTTTTTATCGTGGTGACTTCGATCACAACTTCCTTTATCTTTCATGCATTCTAATATTGATATGTTTTACATATATGTTCAATCGGACACATGCTTGCACATTCACATTAAAATCATATCGGACCCAAGGTCCGACATTCAACATCATTGTTGAGTAACATATATTTCATCACATTCATATACAAGGAGCACTTCAATATCACAATCATTATATTAGAATCATCGGACCTTCATGTTTGGAATTCAACAATCAAACCACATTCGTAGATAATTCAGATCAGAAATTAAGAAAAAAAAATTAAGTGAGACCATCTAAGTTACTCACTGATTGCTTCTGAAGCTATTACCTTGATGTTCTGACAACTTCGGGATGTTAACGTTCCAATTGCTCCTCTATAACAAACAATATACACATATCACAATTTAGCACAATTATAAATATTCATTTATGCACATGTATGTATGTGAAATGTGTACAATGCATGTTCATGACAATCTCGGGTATCTTTCCATTATTCTCATCACATAATCATAAATATTTCCAAACTCACATAAGTATCATTTATACTCATGGTTTATACCTCAATAAAACCATAAAAATCAAAATTCATAGCTTATTTCTTCAATTCAGATTTTTCCTAAAACACACTTTCGGGTCAACTTTTCAAGTTCTTTTTGACTAAGAAAATGAAGTCATTCAAGGATACTTTTTTCTAGAAAATTGTTCTTCTATCTCTTAAGTTTCTAATGACACCAAAATCATTCAATTTGGTTCAGTATCCTATGAGTTATGCTCAAAATATCACAGACTATGTATAATTGAACTTTTGGCTAGTTCATGATCATACCCTCAAATAGTACAACTCATAACTTTCAACTCAGCTATCTAAAAATTACAAACTTAATACCAATTGAAAGATAAGAGAATGAACTACAACTTTTGTGAAGACACCTTTGTCTGATTCAGTCTATATCCATTCAGTTTTTATGAAAACATCAAAATAAGATTTCTTGAAGAAGTATAAAGTTAATTCTGTCTCGGGTAGTACTATAACCTCAATCTAGACTCAATTTCGCACCAAAATTTGAAAATCTTAGAGATAGAATTAACTTTATACTTCTTCAAGAAAGTTTTAGAATTATGTCTCTAGTTTAATTTGAATCAATAATCACCTTATTTGGTCGTCTACAGCTCAAGATATCATCAAAAAACCAATATATATTTGGAAGGCATCTCCCACATATCACCTTCGGAGTTGCGATCGCGACTGTCGTAACTCACCAGTGGTATCGCGATCGCGACGCATCACGATTACGACTTCCACCGTCCTGATTGAGACTTCCATGGTCGCCCAGCAGAGTCGTGGCAACGACGCGTCGCGATCGCGACCTGCTTTTGGGCCGATGCAATACTCCTTCTTTCTTTTATTTTCTTTTCTAAAATTCACATCCATTTTACACCTAGAAAATGAGGTTTTTTTAGCAAAGTCATCTTCTAAACAATTATTCATCTATGTATTAAGATTATAAAGAACCTAACTTCATACAATTTGGCTCAATTTTCTAAAAGTTATATACAATTTACTCCATACTGTTCAGAAACAGAGACAAAATCTGAAACTCAACTTCAAGACAATTTTCAACACTCTTAAAGCCAGAATTCAAACTCGATTTCTTCATGAAAATTGTAGCCACTCATCTTTAGTTTAATAAAAATTAACAATCATCCTATTTGAATATCTGTAGGTCAAGATATGTCCAAAAAACCGACACATGTTCAATTGAACCACAACAACTAACACATTTCCTCATCAATCTCTTCCTAAATCATCTCTTTTGCTTAATCTGCCACTTCTAGCTTATATCCACCTCATTGCTTTTTCAATAATACCCCAATTACAATTTAAGATTATCTATACACAATTCAAAATCTATACATGATCATATACACCAAAAACAAAACACATCATATATACATTTATCATAATGAACTTTCTGTCTCAAAAAAATCATCTCAAGAACAACTTATCAATTATCAACAAATCAAATACTCAAACAAGACATCATCAATGTTTATTCTTCATCCACAACACATACATACAATTTTATAACCAATCCATCAATCTCAAATTACTCCACATACAAGTTTTATTTACACTAACCTATGAAAATCAACATATAACTTATTTGATTTCTCTTCAAATCCTTCAAAAGAATACCAACCCTAGCTTCTCATACAACCCACGTACATCATCATGGAGGTTAGGAGGTTGGGTCTTTGGTGAGAAATGAAGAAGAGAACAAGATAAGAGTAGCAAA
>JANIIA010000009.1:18354013-18373302 GCA_027478495.1 Erythroxylum alaternifolium | reverse complement strand
TCCTACTTTCACTGATTGACCTCACTTGTACCTGTTTCTAGGGTTTAACCCGTTACATGGAAACGGGATGTTACATATGAGGGCTTTGGAATGAGGTGCTTAGATGTAGATGCAGGCCTTTTGAGCTAAAACATGAATTGCTTGAAGTGCTGCAGAAACCTGGGGAGTGGAGTTTGGAAATATAGTTTTTAGGGCTAAAGGAGAGTTTGACATTTTTCCATAAAGGTAAAAAAAGAGAAACAAAAAGGACATAGCATAATAGTATAGAAAAGGAAAAAATGGCAAGATAACAAAGCAAGAAGAGACGAGAAACTATAAGCAAATTAAAGAGGGGAATTGAGGAAATAGAGAATTGAATAAGAGAGAAAAGTGAATCTTGAAAGCGTCGGGGATAGGAATTAGGAGAAAATTGAAAAGACAAACAAAAGAAATAAAGAAAAAGAAGTAAGGAACAAGGAAAAAGATGGTAAAGATAAGCAACAAAGAAATGAAAAATAAGGAGTTACTTAACAAGGGAGAAGAACAAAAACCAGTGAAGAAGGAAGTGAAAAAAAACAACAAAAAACTAGAGAAGACCATACAAGACATGTAGAATGGTTAGAGAGAAATAAGATTTTCTCTGTATGTAATAGTTATCACTTCATTTTTTTCATATAGTATTAACACTATCAATTCATTCTCTATCACTTAAAATATATTTTATAGAGAATGAATTATGTTATATTTTAAGGTATTTTTTATGAATGGTAATATTTTATTAAATTCTTTTTACACTACAAGCAATATGTTTGTTGGTTAAATTCATTTCTTAAGTTTTATAACTCATAGCAGCATATCACTATGAATTTTCTAAATAATTGTCTAATGAAGTAGTAACCTAGAAAAATATTTTGTAGGCTTTCTCAAAGATTATAAGCTATGTTTATTTTAACTACAAATTATTTTTAACACCAAAACAATTTTGGTGAATAGGCTACATTTATATTTTGTAGCCAAAGATTATCAGCTATACTTGTGTAATTAAGAATTATTTTTTATCCAAAATAATCTTAGTGAATAGGCTATGTTTTTTTTAGCCAGAATTTATTAGCTACATTTTCACAATCAAAAGTGAAATGTAAGTGATAAATCACTCACCATACGACACTGTTTCCCGTATTATAAGAACACAAATATTTTCTATATGACACCTTTTCAAGAATAGAAACACTCTCAGTTGTTTCAAGGACTTCTATAGTTTTTGCCTCCCCTATCCTTTGTCTCCTCCATCCTCTGTCTCTATTATTTCACACTAATCTATTTTTTAGTTCCTTTATTGAATCATCCATTTTTTCCTATCCCAATATATTAGAGCTTACAAGACTGAATCTCTCCCTTACATGAAGGTCCATTTCTCTGTCTCCAAATGGATCAACGATATGTCTAAAAAAT
The DNA here is from genome assembly GCA_027478495.1 of Erythroxylum alaternifolium. Lineage (NCBI taxonomy): Eukaryota > Viridiplantae > Streptophyta > Magnoliopsida > Malpighiales > Erythroxylaceae > Erythroxylum > Erythroxylum alaternifolium. The sequence continues at coordinate 18,371,871 of JANIIA010000009.1, read as the reverse complement.
CCAGTACATGTATTTGTTTTCTTTTTCTTACAAGATTTGAAAATATTCATTTTAGGGTTATGGATTTCATTTGTCTTTTACTCTCGTATTTATTTTTGATACCCTTAACCTTTTTTTGCCAACTAACTAATGCCCATTTTGATTCTATGTTGTTGCCATAAGACTTTATTTCTACTTCATCTCTATTGTTTTTCTCTTTGTTCATTTGTTTTATAATCTTTTAATCAATGCCTTGATTTTGATGTTCTTTGAATGACATATATTGGCAAGCTTATAGGTTATATAGTATAAGAAATGGAAGCTTATCGTAATGTACTACTGGACCTCACTAAACCCCGCATATTAGCAAGACTTTCAATGGGTTATTGTTATTGTAGTATCAGAAGGGAAAGCTTGTAATAGTGTCAGTGTAGTGATGGATTCTCGTAGCAACAACATTCTATAAAAGAGCCAATCTTCCACTCGAAGAATATGTCAGTATTGCATGTCCAGTTAAGTCAATTATTTGAGTTCTTATCAAGCTTATCTCTCTCAATTCTGAAACATTCTATTTTCAGATTTAGCACTAGATTCTCTTTACCAATTTCGTCAATTATATAGAAGAAATATGGATGTTCATATATATATATATATATATATATATATATACATACATACATACATATATCATACAAACATTGAGTTTGTGTATATTTAATAGCGTTAGGAGGTTTTTTATTTTGGATTTTTTACTGCATAATTTGTCTACACCAATTAAAAGAACAAAAAGGAAGATGAAGGCTTTTTTGAGCCAACAAGAGCTCAATTACTTGTTCAAATTGTTACTAATTGGGGATTCTAGTGTTGGTAAGAGTACTATACTCGTAGGTTTTACTTCCAACAATTTCAAAGATTTCTTTTCCACTATTGGTGAGCTCATTGATCATTATTTTAGCCTCTACATGCTTTTCCTTCTTACTAATGTTTGGTTAATTGTCATATTTCAATCAATAGCTGTAAACTTGGTCTAACTGAGATGTTCTTCTTGTTTAATTTACCAGGAATAATGTGAATTGGATTAAAAAAATTTTATCATTTTTTTTGTGAATGGTTAGATTTCAATAGGTTATTTTTATTTTGGTTGTGCAATATTCGGTGTGTATTGGGTTTCATTGATGTTTTAAATCTCCACTTTATGGAAGTACTTTTTTAGTTGATGAATGAACATGCAAACTAAATTGCTTTGGTAATAAATTAATATACTTGCTACTGTTTGAAAACCTATACTTTATGTGCTCCTTTGTCTTAATTTCCTTTTAAAGTTGGAATTAATTTTGACCCAAATTTTCATAAGTGAAAGTGTTTAGTCTTGGTTATTTTAATTAGTAACTTATGTTTCTTGTTGTCATTCAATCATCTTTTAGATGTGTTCAATTGACATGCGTGTAGATGTTAGCTATTCTCACTTATTAGGTGTGGAATTTAGAGTAAAGTATGTTGCTATTGGTGGAGAAAAGTTGAAACACGCTATTTGGAACATTGATAAGACCTTTTTGGTTTATGATTACATTGTATGTCTCATTCTTATAATGTTTCTCATATAATCTTTCTTTTTCAGTCTAGCTCACTTGTTACTTTTGGTTTTTATGGTGATTATTATAAAATACCTAATTGGTTGATTCCTAACCAACCAATTGTAATTAACATTGATTTTTACTGTGACCAAAAAAGGAATATTTAGATTGAACAACTATTTTTTATTGTAAAATCCATTTGTAACAAACATAAATTGTTGTTATTTGAGTATAAATTTTTGTCTTTATTTTGAAGTTTTTTTCTTCTTTTTCCTATCAATAATATGATTGCTTAACTACCTTAATATGATTTTTATTTTGGTTATATCTTTCCCTTCTTTCTTCCCTTATTGAAGATTTAATATAAAGTTTTTATATAGTTAAACAGGATAGACTTAGAACATTAACTAGTTCTTATTACATAAGAGCACAAGGGGTAATTATGAATATGTATTTTTATTTTCTTTGCTCTCATTTTCATTACGGTTTTCTATAAGTGACTTATATGAAAAGAATTTTGTCACACTGATATTATGAATGCTTTTGCAATTAAAATATAAAATCATGACCAATTTTAACAACTATTTGGGTTTGATTTTTTTCACTTAATGTTTGTTTTCATAAATCTTATTAGATGAATTAATCGCTAAACTATGTTTTTCTTAATTTAGGAAAATTATGATAAGGCAAGGGTGAGTAGATTAAAAATGAAAATATCTCATAATCAAGGATCCAAGTCATTTGTACTTATTCAAAAGGAATATGTAAGGTCTATATTTACCATTTGTACTTTAATGAATATGCATTTACTTATTGTTCCTTAATTCTTTCTTATTTCATAAAATATAATGAGAAGGAACTAAGTGGACCAAAATGTGATAGGATCACACTATATAAACTCACTTACTATAAGGAAAGTAAAGGATGAGTGTCACCAGAAATAGAAAAAAATTATTAAGTATAAAAGTTTGCTTAGTACTTTTTTTCATTTATTAATGTAGTAATGATATGTTGATTGGATATTGATTTTCTTCTTTTATTTGAGAATAAGATGTAAGAAATGTTAGAGAAGTCTAAATTTGAAGGTAATGATCTCAATGTAGATCAGATTTGTTATACAAAACTTAGTAATCATTTAAGTTATGTTAAAGGCCTCGTTTATAGTCCAAAGCCAAATGTTTCAACCTCTATATATAAGACACTTATTAAACAACGTCAAGTTGAAAAGAATAAGTCTAAGGTTGCATTAAAGGCTAAAGTAATCAAAGAAAAAGAAATCAAGCCAAATTAGCAAAATATCTATATGTTATTCAAAAGGTTAATTAGCTTAGATTATGATGCAAATGAAGAGGAAACTGTAAGGCATTAACTATAAATCATAGCCTAATTTTATCACTTTCTATATATACTATAATTTAACTCTAATACATTTTTCTTAAATTATAGAATGGATGAAGATGTAACTGATGAGTGATCATGTTGTGATTGGTAAAGTCATATAATTTTGCTTTAGTTTGAACTAAATAATTAATGTATCAATTTTTTCATAATAATTTTAGTTGACTCTAACTAATCTTGTTATTTGTTACAAGTGTATGGACTTGGGCAATACTTTTAGCTAATCTTTGACATTATATCTAGACATATTCTAATTTATGGTGTTTTTTGTCCATATTGTTTTGTTTACAAATTATAAGGAATGCTTATACTATTATTAATATTTTGGTAGGAACAAATAGTCACCTATTAATATTATATTACTTTTATTGGTTCAATTTAATGATACTTATATAACATTACTCATAGAAGGAATGCTCAGCATCTTGAATTAATAATCTTTTTCTACAACTTAATTTGATAATAATAAGCAAATAACTTGCAAAAAAAAACATGTTGAGACGTCATACAAAAAATGTTGCAAAATTACTTAATGCTACGAATTATATAAAAGGTTAACAAAATTCTTTGGCAATGTTTTTAAAATTCTTATAATTAAAAGACTTTATTTAAAAAATTTTAACATGTAGATAAAAGACTATACTTACAATATTGAAAAAACATAGCTAAATATATATGACTGCGATAGTATAAAATGTAGCAAAAAAATATTAGCTACATTCTTTTCCATTTCCTATCATATGGTGCCAACATTTTTTGCTAACAATGACTTCTTCTTGATATTCAGATATATATATATATATATAGTGTTTTAAGTACAAAAAAACTTTTGTAACTAATATTTGTGTCTATGATTTGAAAAACATTGCCTAAAATTTTCTACAATAAGGAATTGGAGATATTTTTGGTGACAAATTGAAAATGTGACAAATAAAAATAATGCATGACATTTTTTTACAAATTGGTTACTGTTTTAATCGTTGCATTTAGCCTAGTTTGTTGTAATGTTATTACAACAATCTTTATTTCATTATGAATATAGTAACATATGGAAGATAATTCTTATTCCTTTGTCTATTAAATTTCAACTCAAATTTTTATTTTTAGATTAAATTTATAGGATATATTTTTATATTTTAGATATTATTTATGATTATAAAGTGATAAACATCAAATTTAATTAGCTTTTAAAGTATTTTTAATCATACGTCATTCAAGTTCGGACATGATTTTATAAGTGGTAATTTGAATAAATTTAAAGAAATATATGTCCATTTGATATGTTTTAATTAACTGCATATATATTACCAAAAGAATGTAATGTAAATTTAGTTTGACTAAATTATGTCAACGAGCATAATTTATAGAAGTTATAATTAATTGTTACACTTTACATAGATATTAATTTAGCTAAAATTTCTATGATTTAAATAATCATTTGAAAATTTTTGAATTGTTAGAAAAATTCAATGAATCTTCTAAATTTGATAGTTTGGATTTCTAATTAGGCAAATTAGTTTGTATTAAAATCTATGCAGAATAATTAAATTGGTTTCATCCTTACAATAAATCAAGTATAAATTTAATGCTTTACCATTATATAAACTATATTTGATATAAACTATGTTTTAATGTGTGCTGCCGTTACGACAAAAAAGAATATTATAATAAAATTCATAATTTCAAAGGGGTGATTTAAAGCAAGATGAGTTTTTTTTATCTAAATCAAAAGCTAACTTGAAAACTAGAGAGTAAGATTATAACTTACTACATCCTTCTGCATGATTTTCTTTTTTCTATAATGGTAAAGAATTACGATTGCGTTCTGTATTACTTTTATGTTGTTTCTGGAAGCATTTATTCAAGTAATTACCAGTTTTTAATTTTGACACAAATTTGTTAAATTTTCTTCCCCTTTTCATTTTTAACAATATTTTTTGTTGCAATGATAGGTATCCTTAAATCTCACTTGATGCCTGTGAATATAGCTATAGGAATAGGTTGCAAATCCATTTGACCGTAACTGGATCTAGGGAGTTTAAATAGTTCATCTTTTTTCCAATTGTGCTTGCATTCTTAATCATATATATATCAAATTTCCTATCTACAAGAAAAAAAAGTCAATTTTGACTATAAGTTTTACATTAATCAACAAGTTTAACCTTAACATTCTAGAGAGAACAATTATTACTATAATATTTAAAAAACGTTAAAATTGGACTCCACCATAACAGAATTATTAATGTCAGCATTGACTTGGTACTTTTTAATAGTTTTTTGTTGGCCCTACAATGCCACGTCATTATTGAATTGGCAAGGTGGGACCCATTTTTTTAAACATTTAAAAAATTTTACTTATAAATGTGGGACCCACTCTTTTTAATTAAACCTTAAACATATCTTAGCTAGACTAATTAAAGTTGCTAATTATTTTCTTAAGTTAACAGATCAGTTAATCCTAATAACATTTCACATAATAATTGTGAAAAGTAAAGAAAAGATTAAGTAAACTAATGTTTAGTTAACTAATTTCTAAGCGTACGATAGTGCTTCATGCATAGATCCTTAATAAGTTATAGGGTAGTGTTTCATGTACTCCATTCCTAAATTCTCAAGTCATTCAGCATCATTTTCAATTAATCAACGCAACAATTGTTGGTCACCAGTGGTAAACTTGGTCAACGGGAGTAGAATTTTTGCTACGTAGTCATCAGCAATCATCGATCGAAGTTGTCACCTCGAAGCGCTTTGAGTTTACTAAGGTTTGTTATATTTTGATCTTGTTTTCTATTAGATATTCTCGAGTGTTTTGGATGCTTCCTTCTTATAGGCAGCATATGCATTTATTGTTTATGTCTGTTAATTTATTATTGGTGTGTGTTAGATATTGGATTTTTTCGTTAGTTTATTGTTAGGTTGCCTCAAGTTTGTCCAAAATGCGGTCCCATAATTGTTTTTACCTTGTTTGATTGTAATATAAAAATAAAAAATGTGTTTTGGCTGCTTTCTTCTTATGGTCTCTTGTGGTCTGCACATGCTCGTGTTTTTTGTTGCTTTCTTGTTATGGTCTCTTATGGTTTGCACCAAAAATAGACTTCATACATAACTGAGACTATTTTATCATTTTTGTTGTTGGAATGTAGTTTTCTTGCAAAGTTCTTTCTCATATTAGTTTCTTAGTAGATCAACTAATTTTTTTAGACAATTTACAAGCTTTTGGATTTCTTGGCATCTTTATAGCCTAAATTGAGCAATGCATTTCTAAAGCCTCCTATGCAATCACTATCAATGGGGAGCCTAGTAATTATTTCCAAGGTGTTAAAGATTTAAGACAAAGAGATCCTTTCTCCTTTTTTTTTTACTTTATGCATTGATTTATTAACTAGAAAGTTAGCTTAGAGAATTAAAAAATGTATGCGAATTTAAGTTTTATAATAAATATAGGAAGCTAGAACTAGTTCAGCTCTCTTTTGTTAATGGCTTATTGATGTTTTGTGCTACAATCTCAATACAACTCATGGACTCCATACAATTGTTTGGCAATATGTCAACCTTTTTGTTGATAAAAATAAGAGCCACATATATGTCTCTACTGATTCTTAGAGACTAGCTCACATCCATATAAACATTTCTGATCTGGGCTTTCACGAGCTACCTTTTAAATATCTATAGATCCCAGTCTAATATAAAAGAATCTCCAATGGAGAATTTTAGCCTTGTTTAAATAAATTCGAAAGAGGATTGCAAATTTCTACTCTCCTTTCACTTTTTCTCAACTTGCTCATTTCCTAGCATACACAAAGAGAGGCTGTTAAGATAACAATTTAATAAAGGATTAATGTCTGAAAAAATATGAAATTGATCAGTTAGGTCATTTGTGTAATAGTATCCTTGATCTTACTCTCAGAAAGAGTGAACTCTAGATGATTAGGAAGCATAATCGAAAGATTTCCTTGAAGCTTTGGAACTGATGCAAGAATCAACCATTTATAAAATGACTCTAGACTTGCTAATTAGTGGGTTAATAATTAAAGTGATCTTTATTTAAAGATTAGCTAAAAGAATAATCAAAATATAACCCAATTATAGGGAATAGTATAATAACATGTAAAAAATATCAGTTAAAGCACAAGTTAACTATGGCTAAACTATAAATTATATTTAACCCATTAACATGGCTAATAAACACCATATTCAAATTTCTCTTCTTTTGATCTTCCATTTAGTCTAAAGCTTCAATTACTTCTAGAGTAGATACTGTTGTAACTTTCTCCACTAATTGAAGCGAATCATAATGCCATAAAAATGATCAGTGGCACAAAAATACAAACAATTAGCCACTGTTCATTTAAATATTCCAAAGTTAAGTGCAATATTTTAAAGGTACCTTTTAAATCACCATACTGTTTATGATAGTTCAAATCAGTAAATGAAAGTAATATTTCTGAGGTATGTTTTGAATCAACATGTTTTGAGTCAAAAGGGTCTAAAATTGCATGGAATCATTGCATTGCCTTTTATTTTATGATAATAAACATATTGTTTTTGATAATCACTACATTGCTTTTCTATTCTAACTTGCATGTATACTTATATTTATAGGTTTTAATGGCTCAATATGGAAGTTTAAGGCTTTATCATAGTGGAAATTTCATGTTAGAGCCTAAATTTAGATATATTGGTGGGGATATTGCTACATTTGACAATGTTGATGATGAATATATTAGTAATAGACAAATAAATGAGATGGGATTTGAGTTATGGTATGATCAAACTGATAAGGGACATTATAAAGAACCTAGTTAAAACTTTAAGGACTTATTGAAAGTTATAGACTCAAATGAAATTTGTATTAGGCTAGCAAATCTAATGTAAATAAATCTAATTGCTGATGTATATGTAACTCTTCATATAGGCACACTTTTCCATGCTATTGATGATGATGAGAATATAAAGGGACAAGGTGCATAAATGGATGACAATTTGGAGGGAGAAGTTGCACAAATAGATGAGAATTTAGAGGGAGGAGATGCATAAATGGATGAGAATTTTAGGGAGAAGGTGCACAAACAGACGAGAATTTGGAGGAATAGAGTGTATAATTTCAATCAAATTTCTATGTAAACATTCTATATGACTATCATCTAGTTGAAATTGAATCATCAAATTGTGGTAGTCCTATTAACACTAATGAATATCCTAGTGGAAAGGAGGTAAGGGAAGCTTTACATAGACCTAGCTCAACTGTTAAGGATAATCCTATAGAGGTTGCACATGAGTGGAGGTTGGGAATGAAGTATGAGATTACAAAAGAATTTAAAGATACTATAGTTAATTATGGAGAACTTATCGGGTATAATGTTAGGTTGAAAAGTGTGAGAGCAATCAAATTAGGTATGTGTGTGAAAAAAGTGTGAGAGCAATCGAATTAGGTATGTGTGTGTTGATGGATGCCTATGGGTTTTGTATACTGCATATGGTAAGAATAAGAGATGTTTTAGGGTGAAAACACATAATCCTAATCACACTTGTTTCACTACAAAAAACCAAAATTGGTTTCTTCAAAATTCTTGATTAGACACTTCAAGGATATAATTTTGGAGAAGCCTAGTATCATAAGCAAAAAAATCATGAAAGAATGTAGAGAGAAGCTCAATATTTTTGTTAATTTAAGCATATATAGAAGAGCAAAGATGAGATTAAGGAAAGAGAGAGCAACAGATTTTATTACTGAATATGCAAAGTTGTAAGGCTATGTACACGAGTTGAAGATAAGCAATCCTGGATGTACAAGTGAGCTACAATTATCAAGAAATCAAGAGAGCTCATTGGTACATTTATGTTATGTTATACAGTATATCTTGTACTTCATTATGATCTATTAGGTATTATATTAATACTTCTTTATATTTTCTTATAGTTTAAAAGATTCTATATTTGTTTTAATGCCATGAAAAGAGGGTGGGAGCATTTAAAACCAAATTTTGGGATTGATGGATGCTTCTTAAAGACAGAATTACAAGGGCAAATGTTAAGCACAGTTGGTAAGGATGGTGATAAGGGAATGTTTCCATTAGCTTGGGCAATTGTAGAGATGGAAAGCATAGATTCATGGACTTGGTTAATGAATCTTTTACCATATGATTTGGAATTGGAATATGGTTAAGAAATTACAGTTATATCTTATATGCGAAGGTATGTTAATATATTTATAATTGAAATCATTACATGAAATATTATCTAATATCTTTTAATTTGTTGTAGGGATTAGACAAGAATGTTAAGGACACTTTGCCCAATGTAAATCACCAAATTTGTGACAAACATATATATCACAACTGGCATGGAAACTAAAAGGGAAAGGACCTTAGAAAGCAGTTTTGGAATTGCAGTTGGTTAACTTATGTTCAAGATTTCAACGAGCAACTAAAGAGGCTTGGCAAAATAAGCCTTGGATATGCTGCAACATTACTTGAATATCCTAAAGAGGGGTGAGCCAGATGTTATTAATCCTTTGAAAGTAAATGTTCAATTGTTGACAACAACATAAATGAAACCTTTAATGGGTAGATTTTACTAGTAAGGGAGAGGCCAACGATTAGCATGCTTGAGACTATTAGAATAATTGTTATGAGGAGGCATGTTAAGAGGAAACATTGTGTACTTGGGTGGAAATTAGATATAACACCAAATATAATGAAGAAGTTAGCGAAGCGCAAAAAAGAGGCAATGTAACGGAGAATTGTATGGAATGGAGATGGTAGTTATTAAGTTTCAAAGGGTAATAGGAAGCATATTGTCAGGAAAGGTAAGTGCATAAATGCCAAAAATGTGGTCTTTAAGGTCATAACTCTAGAAAATGCAACAACACCTCAGCACAACATGTTCATGCTTCATCACAGGTGTCTTCGTCACAGATGTGTACACCTTACTTCAATTATATGAATATAGTTTTATAAATATACAGTTGCTAATGTTTATAATTATGTTAATCAGGTTAGAACAAAGGCAACTTCATAGGTATACCCGTTTTCAATTTTATATTACTTATTATTAGTTTTAATGATAGACAAGGCTATTTTCATTATTACTATAGTTACGTGATACGAATTTAATTAATGATATGATGTACTGAGTCAAAATAGAAATATTATAATCAATGTGTTTTTTATCAATTGGTCTAAGTTTAAATAATTACAAAGTTTGTTTCTAATATTTTATCTTCCATTTTCTAGGTTGGTTCATCTAAAGATGCAAATGAATAAAAGTTTGGAGATGTTGACCCACACATATTTCAATTATCATTTCAACTAAGGGGTTTATGATTCAGAGGATTTTCTGGTATTACTTTACAATAATTACAAGCCGAAGTAAGCAGGAGGAGAACATCATTGACATGATCATCATAACTTGATCTTTTATAGTCAAGTATAAGTGAAGCAAACATCGATTAGTTGTATACACACAATGTAAATATTTATGTTGTATACATAATAGTGCTTATATTGTTTATATACAATATTGATATATGCCTAATTGATTGTCTATTTACTTCATTACACTTAGTGATTAATGATATAAAATTGCTTAAGATACTCATTTTAGTTCATATGTAGTTTTAGGTACAATTTGGAAGCAAAGAGCTCAATTCATATGTGGTTTTAAGTACAATTTGGAAGAGAAAGAGCTAAAGTGAGGTGCTTAATTGATTATAGATTTACTCTATTACAATTAGTGAATAATGATATGAAATTACTTAAGATACTCGCTTTAGTTCATATATGGTTTTAGGTACAATTCGGAAGCGAAATAGCTAAAGTGAGTCGAAAGCACTACATTTGAGTTGTTTTCTGAAGATTCATAATCCTTTGTCTTCATAGAGCAAAAAGAAGAGGATTAAAAGGCAAAAAGAAGACAAGAAAATGAAAACACAAATAAGAAGAATTGAGCTATATTGCTCTCGACCAAAGCTAGAAATAAAATGCACATCCGTGAACAATCACTCACGGCGGTGTATGGATTTACATAGCCACCACTTGTCCATTTAACAAAAACCTGGTATTTTATTATAAGAGAAGTCTGGTGAGTAATGGATGATGGATGGTGGAATGCTTCACTTTGGTTAGAGAAAGATAACTAGAAAAGGATTAAGAATCACTCATGACCATATCACGGCCATGCTAAATTATTGCATGGTCATGGGTTTTTAACTCATGGCTATGCAATATACATGTATGGGTGTGAGTCACTCTCACACCCATGCAATGTTAAGTCACTGTTGTGACACACAGTCACACCCATGATAGCCCCATGCACCATCGTGAGATGGACACCTCACCCTATTTAACCTTACATCTTTAATATAAACTGAAACATGTGACAACGATGGTTTTTATGAAAGCTTTGGAGTGTTTTTGAGTTGACTCTTCGGGACCCTTCAGGAGAGAAGAGAATGCAATGAAGCTCTCATATGTGGAGAGACCCATGGAGAGGTAACTTTCTCGATACTAACGACCTGGTTAAGTGTATTTCTACTCACATTTATTTCTCTTTCTCTCTTAGGAATTGATTATGTTATCTTATGTTTATTGAATTTGGTATTATGTAAGAATGATTTAATGCTCTATTTAATTGTTTTTATGAATGAACCTATTTCTAGAATCAAATGCAATATGTAATTGTTGTTTTTCCGATTCATTTGTGGTAACTAATGGTTGGTAATCATTAGGAATAACATAACCTAGGTTAAATAATCTCAGCTTATATGATTATTGTTTAGATTGGTCAGTTTTTCTCATTCGTAAGGCAACTATCCAATTAAATATAGAGAGCATCTCCTAAATCAAGGTTAATTAACGAGCTCTTCTTAATTAACTATGACCTAAGGAAAAATTGGGATTAACAGAGCTTAATGTTAATCTACGACCAATTGTTCAAAGAGAGATGTGAATTGAGTGTAGGCTGAGATTGAACCCAAGAATCAGGTCACTAACAAATTCACCACTTTCTTCATTTTTTCATGTTTTCTTTAATTTGCTTTTGTTAGTTAGTTTTGTTTTATTTTCTTATTTCAAACTAAACAAACCCACCTAAAAACCTAAACACCAATTATTTTTATAACAAAGTCTAACTGAACACTCTATGTGGGATTGACTTAGACTCACCACTGCTATAGCAGTAGGTCTAGTTTATTTTGACTAGTGTTATGATGTGCTATCAAATGTAAATATTGATTTTTTTGTCAAGATCATTATAAGTTGTTACACAACCTCTCTCTCTCTCTTTCTCTCTCTCTCTCTTTTACATTACTTTTTGTGCATATTTGACAACATATGTAACGAGTTAATTATCCATCATCTATTGGTTATATATCGTAGTATTGTTTTTTCTTCGTTACGTAATTCATATAAAAATTTCAAAATAAAAATTTTTATAATATACTTGAAATTAATATTAACCATTACACTATTGAAATTGAATACTATATCCCTATAACATAATTACAAATAAATAGTACAATAACCATAACAAATCTTATTACAATCTTAATTAACATACACTTAATTTCTTTTTTCTCTTTTATCAACAAATTTATTTCCTCCTTTAAAAGCTTCGTTTGTTCTTCAAACTCCTTAGATGTGCTTCTTTCAACCTTTTTCTTTAAAATTGATAATTCAGTCTTTAAATTTTGAATCACTTGAACGGCTCTCTCAGTAAATCCCTCACCATACCATTTGAAAAAGTTCAATCTCCCAACCTAAAAAATTCAATTTAATTAAAAAATAACTAAAACACTTGTTTGACATCTAACTTCATTAATCAAATAATAATAAAATCTCACCATATAATTGTGGCATCCATAAAATCTCGAGCTAGGATTATGATCACTCTATGAAGTCTTCAATAGGGTCTTTAGCCCACAGTAACAAACAACATTGCCTAACTTTGAATTTATTATTATATAAGTTGATGATAATGATTCCATCTGCATACTTAAGAAAATCACAATTTATTTTTTTTACAAAGACAACACTAATGACAAATATAAGATAATATTTCCTACGTGATGAATATAAAAATCTGAAGTTTCCTTATGTTTATCTTCATCTAGTAACTTATTCGAATTACTTATACTATTTTATTCAACATACTCCCAGTGTTTAATATGGTATTAGATGCGTATGTTTCCCTCCAATATAAAAACCACAAATTCTACATCCCACTAAAGAGCTTAGATGCATACTTTTTTAATCAATTCTGTGAATAACTTCTTGCAATTGGAAATCTAATCTTTCTAAAAATACTATCAACATGTAGACTTTCCTTCTTTAATTCACTTTTTATCATAGTTCTAATTAATTAAGATTATCGACTTATACAACATCATTAGATCTTACCTCCTTCTTATGAAGACTTCTTAAAGAACCATTTTCACTTTATCTCACTTTCTTTTTTTCTCTTTTTTCTTTGTTTATTACTTGTGGATTATTCCTACCAACCTTCAATGCATGATATAAAGAAATGGAGAATATCTCTCATTTATTTAAAGGCTTTTTCCTTAATTAAGGTTGTGGTTGAACAAATCTGTTTATTAAACATCTGATATTCAACCTGGTAAAGAGTTACTTGAAACTTGTTTATTTATATAACCAAGTATGTCAAGTTATGTTTGAACAAAGAGAATCCAACTCAATTAAACTAATAATGAGCTAAATTTAAGAGTTATTTAAACAATATTAAAAACAAGCTTGAATATGTAAGAATCTAGTCGAACGATGCTAATTATAGAATGCTTGAAACTAAAAAATCACTATTTATGTGCTCCATTACTCATACACTATACTTATATTAAAAGTCAACAATAGTAACATGAGGGAGGCGGCCTCTTTGATGAACTTGCCTAACTTGACATACACTTAAGACGATTGACTTCACTGTTATTATCACAATCAAATTCCTTAATATCAAATTTGCCACACTTTGGTCCAATATCAAGCATTTTATAGCAAAACCAAGCAAATTAATGACCCATTTCATCATAATAGACGTAATTTAAATAAAGAAATCATAAATTAGCACAATTTATTCAATAAATATGCCCAAGATCAGTAGAAATGTCTAATGTACTATATTCTGATTAGTTTAATCTAGTATTTCAAGTTACAAGAATATAACATACAACATATTGGCATCTAAAACCTACAGGTAATGCAACAGAACAAACAAAAGAACAAAACATGCCATGCAAAAGGCATATTACCAAAATGACAAAAGGAATTAAAATAATATCCTTTTCTTTTATTTTAACCTCTCTATTCAATATGTGATGTTTGAAACCTTATTTTCAGAACCTTTTACCATGTTCCATACATGCATTCAACTTTATTGATTTAGTTCATCCTCATGTTGATGTTCTAGCTATGACTTCAACAACTTTGGTTCAAGTACAAATTTTTTCTCATGCACATTAACATTATAAACAACCTATCTAATGCTAAGCCAAATATCACAAACACTCACCTATAAAAATGACTGTTAGAAGACGATGCTTGTGGCAGATACTCTCCAAATCCAATGCCTTTGAACCTTGAAATGATAGCGATGAATGATAGTAACTAAGGGATATGAGAAGGTGACAGATTCCAGAAGGTGAGCAACTGAGGGATAGTGAGGGATTCTAGATGGTAAATGACTGAGATAGTGAGGGATTCTAAACGAACAAACAGAGACGATGAGGGAGGGATTCCAAACGAAAGCTAAATAATAATGAAGAAATGTTTAAGTATTAATTAATAATGAAGGGCAGGTCCCACACTTATAATTAAAATAAGTTTTAATATTTTTAAAAAGTGGGTTCCACTTTACCAAGTTAGTAATGACGTGCCACTGTGAGGCCTAAAAATAAAAAATTATTATTAGGGTTAAAATGTCGATTGTTGTAAAACATAGGTCAAAATTGACACTTTTGCCATCTCTATAATGATTCAACCTTTACTGAAAAATGAGAATTAAGAACAAGTAACATAACTTGAATTTCAAATCTTTTGGCAAAACATAAGCTTGGTCCAATTATTACCTCTTAACATTATCAATGACGGAATGTCGACATGGAGACTAGTTCCAGATGGCCCTAATTCATTCCGTTGTGAGGAATGTGGCGAAATTGTCCCTATTGAGAAAACCAACAATGCAGATGCAATCTCCAATTTATATACTAATCATCATTGCCTTCTATGGCCGATCTTCTGCTTCAAGGTGTTTAATATAATTCGAACAACGTCACTTTCCTTATTATGTATATAATACTTTTATGAAACTATTATATATATTACTATTTTGATGGTTTATACTACATGCTATTTTAAGCTTCCTTGAGTCTTGAATATGACATGTATGGCCATGGAGACAGGAGCAATTTCACAACATTCCATAAAGGATTAGAGAAATTGGTTGATTTGGAAAATTCTTCAATTTTGAATACTTCGTCTGCTCATGCACGTATGCATGTCACTTAAATTTTAGTTCATTTAATAGTTTACTAATATGAAAATATCTAACTTCTATACTAATTATGCTTTAGGTACTAAATCTAGTGACTTATTCACCGTATCCTCTACAAATTTAGTTATAGCAGAAAAGCTGTTGCAAGAGGGGGTGAAAAACCTTACACTTGAGGGATCAACTATTATTGTTCCAATTGGTGCATTCGAGCGTACAAGAACCCTTTTGAGGAATCCAAACATCGGGGACTCATTTACCTTTACCGACTCTCATGTTACTTGGG
Source organism: Erythroxylum alaternifolium (assembly GCA_027478495.1). Lineage (NCBI taxonomy): Eukaryota > Viridiplantae > Streptophyta > Magnoliopsida > Malpighiales > Erythroxylaceae > Erythroxylum > Erythroxylum alaternifolium. The sequence continues at coordinate 18,356,136 of JANIIA010000009.1, read as the reverse complement.
AATCCAAATAAATAATTATATCATTGTCAGTTAGCAAGTAAATCAACTAAACTCAATTTTAAAGTTTATTTATTGTTGTATTTGTAATACTTTATCAAACAATATATCAACTACTTAAGGGTCAAGTTACGTACTATTGAATGTGGACTGTTATTGTTCTAGTTTTATAAGTGTATGAATTAGGTAACTTCTAATTCAAAGTTTGTACTACTCTATATGTCATATTATTATATTGATAAAATTATTTAAAATTTTTATAACTAATTTTTAATATGTTAGTAAATACTAATGATTAATTAATACTACAATTTAACACTTAAAATTTAGTTGTGAGTTTTTTTCAATAATACTTTGTAAACATTCAAAAAAAATCTCCAATAAAACATATCTTAACTATGATAGATTATAAAAATGTTAGTTTAATAATTTTGATAACTGCCAACCCTTTGGTGACGATTTTAGGCAAATGGTAGCCAAATGTAGACCATTTAGTGATGATTTTCAGAAATTGTCACAGAATGTGTAACATTTGGTGACAATTTTCAATATTCGTCACAGAATGTGGAACATTTGGTGACGATTTTCAATATTCGTCACCAAATGTTGATCTTTTGGTGACGATTCCAAATATCGTCACCAAATGATCACATTTAGCGACAATACCAAAAACGTACCCAAAATCCAAACATCTTTTTATTGAAGATTTTTCGTAATCGTTGCCAATTGTGAATACTTTAGTGACGATTTCAAGCATTGGTCACCAAATGTTTCACAAATTATGGTTACAATTTATGAAAAGTGTCACCAAAAATTCATTTAGTGACGATTTTCTAAAATCATCACCCATTATGGATCATTTTGTGTTCCGTAATCGTCAGTAAATGTTTAACAATTGGCGGCGATTTTTGTTATTCGTCACTAAATGTTGTACCTTTTCTGATGCTTTTCTAGATAATCGCTAAAGGGTTAGTTTTAATGACGATTTGTAAAGTCGAAGCAATATGTTAACTTTTGCCGATGATTTTGCTTTCGTCGCGAAGAAAAAAACATAACTAAATGTCTTCTTTATTGTAGTGAGGATAGGCTTATCCTAGTGGCTTATTTGGCTATTGGATTAAAGTAATCCAATCTTTGGTTTGGAATAGAGTATTCCAAGACTTATACCAAACATAAATTTTAAAATTGTTTTAAAATCTAAAAATCAATTCCAAAATTAAATTAATTATTTTTCTTAATGTGATTAATATTAAGAATTAGATTAATTTTTAATTAATTTTTTAAAAACTACTTTCTAAAATTAAAATTAATTAGTTTCAATTCCATTGAAATTAATTAATTAAATTCTTTAAAATTAAGAAAAGTGTTTCTTCATTAAATTTATTTATTTCAATATAATTGAGATAAATTAAATTTATGACTTTTTTGTTTAGAGAATTATTATTCAATTTATTTAGAAATCATTTCTTTATTTATGAATAATAAGGTTTTGTATTTATAAAAAGGTATTTTCTTCATTAAAATTTTAAAAATGTTTTTATTTACTAATTAAGAAAAGGAGCTTTGTTTAATATTTTTGAAAATATTTTCTAATTTTTTAAGGAAAGATTTTCTAATTATTTAAGAAATAAATCTCTAAATAAATAATATAAATGACTTTCTTAATTAAATTTACAAGTTTGTTATTTAATTTTGAAAGTTGTTTCCTTTTAATAGTTGAAAATAGTTTTATAATTAAGGAAAAGTAATTTCTAATTAGATTAGAAATATTTTTTAATTAGATTAGAATATTTTACTTATATAATTTTGAAAAAGGAGTTTTTCTAAATTATAATAAGTATGAAGTGTAATTTATTGAAAACTATTTTCAATTTAATTTTGTTAAAGTAGTCAAGGTAATTGGAAATAGTTTCCAATTGGATTTGAAAATTGTTTTCAAATCAAATTTAATTTCTATTTGGAATAGGAATTTAGTTTATTAAGAAATCAATGAGTTTAATCTAATTTAATTTTTCCAAAGAGTTAAAATTATTATTTTATATTATGAAGATCAATAACTAAAATCAGACGAAGTTTGATATATTAAGTATATAATTTAGTTATGAGTACATAAGTTGCATACTTTA
>JANIIA010000009.1:18277494-18289179 GCA_027478495.1 Erythroxylum alaternifolium | reverse complement strand
CAGTTGGATTACTAGCATTAGTGACCAAAAACCAACAAGTGGTTGGGTATTCTTGCTTGGTAGTGGAGCTATTTCTTGGGCTTCAAAGAAATAAATGGTGATACCATGGAAGTTCAATTTATAACTCTATGTTCTGCTTGTAAGGAGGCTTAGTGGCTAAGGGGTTTGTTGTTGGACATAGATCTTTGGCCTCATCCCATGCCTACGATAACTTTGCATTGTGATAGTGAGTCTACTGTGTCTAAAGCATTGAACAAAGTGTACAATGGTAAATCTAGACATATAAGCTTAAGAAATGCATTTATTAGAGAAATGCTAAATAGAGATGTTGTCTCAGTTGTTTATGTAAGGACATATAACAATTTGGCGGATCCGTTTACTAAACCTATTGTAAGAGATTTAGTTAGTTCAATGGAATCTGGAATGGAATTAAAACCTTTTAATCAAAAATCACTAGCAATGGTAACCCAACCTTCTTCTAGTACTACTCCTAGATTGTAAGGTTTAAAGGGTAATAACAAGTTGATTAGTGGTTGTGAGCACTAAGATTGTGTAAGCTATTCCAAGCAATTAGTGTTGCAATTTGTTACTCTTAATTGAGAAGGTTAAGAGAAATATCTTAATGAAATTATTCTTGAGCGCTTGTTTATGGTTATGTAAACATAACTAGAATACTTTTCATATATATGATTATTAGAAGTGGTGCTGCTTCTAGAAAGAGTTTACGGTAATCTCTTGTATATGATCATGAATTAGGATGAGCACATGGCTGATAATAGTGCTAAAATTGTAATGTGAATTAATTGAATGCTAAGAAGGTTCATGTGTGCAACATGTCTAAAACTTTGTGAATGATGGTTTAAGCAATGAGCCACCAATCATTTTCTTTGGATTTTGTGATATGATTGTACTATAAGATGGTTTAAGGCAAAAGCTACCTTCCTTTAAGCATGTTTTCTTGTTTGTGTTGTGGTTTTTCTTAATTCATAAACTAAGTGAGGGATTGTTGGAAATTAGTTTGTGATATAAGTAGTTAAAGTCAAACTTGGAAATGAAGAGTTGCTTCCTTTCCAATAGTTGTGACTTGTAGTGAACAAAGGTGACTGTTCTGAAGGGTTGCTTCCTTTCTAAGAGTTGTGCCTTTTAGTGAACAGACGTGACTATTCTAAAGGGTTACTCCTTACTAAGAGTTGTGACTTATAGTGAAAAGACATGACTATTCTGAATGGTTCGTTCCTTTCCAAAAGTTGTGACTGGTAGTGAACATACATGACTGTTTTAAAAAATTCTATATATACATGAGCTTTAGTCAAGATTAAAATGTTTTTTTGATTTGTAACAACTTTTACCAACACAATCTCTGCATTCATAATTCTTGAAGAACATTCATGCTCTTGCAACCTGAATGTTCTTGTGTTCTTTGTATCCTAGAAGTAATTTGCCTTTAACCTGGTTTGCAAGTATAGTGGCAAAAAATAACACTTTAAGGAAAGTGTCCAATATTCCTAGAACACTTTAAACTTTGTGTTTTGATCTCAAGTTCTTTCAATTCTCTACAACACCATTTACTTTATTATTCATCCTTTGTTTTGTGGACTTCCAACCCTCATTCTATTATAGATATCGCAAAGAAATAAGATTTTGGACCAAGTAAGGGCTGAGAAGTAACATTTAAAGAATAAATAGTAAGCTAATTAAGTCTCTTAATCATAATTTACACCTCTTGCTAACTAAATAAATTGTTATCCTATCTATAGTTTTAATCTTTTCTCAATGACTAATCATATAATAAATGAGGCTTAGGTGTGTTTAAATTGCACCGTTTATTTTATGCCATTTTACTAAAGAGGCAGATGCTTTAAATTTATACAGGTAGGAATGCTTATTGAATTTTTTAGAACTATTGATCTATAATCTATATGTAATTATATAGAATTAATTATAGCAAGTTACTAAAATTGGAGTACATTGAAGTGTCGATCCCATTAGGAAAAATTTTACTAAGTTTATTAATCTTAGTCCAACAAAGAAATTAAATAAAACAAGAATTTATGAAGGACAAATTGAATTACTAAACTAACAAAAATAATGCTATTAAACTGATGAAAAGAAATCAATAATAGGAATGCTAGGATTTAAAAGTTCACTTATATGTATTTTCGATTATCATGCAAGATTTGTCATCTACGTTGAAATAATAATTAGCCTAAAGTATTTATACCCTCGCTCGAGGCACACAGGTATATCTATTTAGGTAACTATCACCTCCTGATGCATAATTTAACCTAATCAATCTCATTAAGCTTAGTTAATCTTTTCATCATCATAATGATCTAGGATACTTCGTTTCTAAATTTAAGGTGTTTATTCTCTTTATGCACAGATCATACTTCACCTCTTGATTCTTTATAAAAAAAGATCAAATATATGATGATGATGAATAAATCTAATAATTAAGAATAAGAGAATACATTTAACCTAAAAAATAGTCAAATCATGTAAAAAGATCCATCACAATCTCCTCAAATCTTAAAACCCTTTTTGATTCTAAAAAACCATAAAACGACAAAATCTTTGACAAAAGAAGTTATCTTTGGCATCCAAAATCCCCTAGGTTAAACCTAATGATAGTATTTATAATTAGGGTTACAAATTAGGATCCTAAGTTATTTGAACTTGTGATTTTTTGTCTTTGGAAATTATGAATAAAATTGATGTTAGACTAGTATCAACATCAATGTTGGTTTTGTTCTAAAACTTTTATGTATCATAGGGTAATATGTAACTGACACTTAACACTAAATTGTAATCATCATCTGTTTTATTATAACTTTCTACATAAAATAACGATTACTTTAATGTTTATCCATGTACCACTCTAACATTGGCCCATCTACGACTTTAATGTTGGTCTTATTCTGCTTCTTAACTTCTTCTATCCAATGTACAATTGATGGTTATCTCTTTTATCATATATAACGCTTATTATGTCTTATCCAACAACTTCTCTAATTTTTTGGAATCCTCAAGCTTGAATTAACCTTCAATGTTTGCTATAAATTTGTTTCCCTTTAAGTGAACTTTCGATTGACTCTAATATCTCCTTAATTATATAAATATAGAGAAAGTTTCACTCAAATTTTTTTTCTTCAAACTCACACCTTACAAGACAATAAACTAAGTATAGGAAAACATCTTATAATTTATATAAAATATATTTAAAGATGTCAAATTATAACTAATTTAACCCCTAGTAACATGTAAAATATAAACCTATCAACTGTTTCCTATCCATATTATGAGATCCTCCATATTTTAATAGGGGTTATAAAGGAGAAAAATAGTTCTCAAAAAATCTAGACCTCTTATGTTTCATTGCCATTAGTTTCCTAGGATCATATCCTTAACCCTTACCTATTCTAAAAGTAAGTGTCTTAGCCTTTGAAGATCTAAGACCAAATGATAGGCCTTAGGGAGCACCAATTTTCATACCAGAACTATATGTGTTTCCAATTTCCCACAATGTTCTTTATCCGCTGGTTCACTTTATCTCTAAAGCTTATTTGATTTATTTTCCATAAGTAGGATGTGTTGGTTCCAATTTTCTAGAAGTTAGTTCCTTTCAATAATTTGGTGGGCATCCATTGGACCTATAAATTTTGTTTTTCTTCAAAGAATCTTCATAACCTTTTAGTTAGGAGCATGTTGTTCATTGCCTTTATCTATTAGATTACAAGCCTCCTTACTCTTTTGGGATACATATTTATGACCATTTGACTTTTTTGTTTGTAGTATTTGATGCTCTATCTAACCATAGGAAGTACTTAGGTATTTTTTTCAATTAATTTAATGAGATTTATAGTAAGTGTAAGGTGTCTGCATCAGTAGATATAGAGGTTATTAAGTATTAACACGATGAGCTAGAGTCTTCCTTTATAAGAAAGGGGTTGGCAATCTTTACAAGAGAGTCTCTTTATGATGATGGGATCCCTAGGTATGTAAAGAAAGGCTCTTTATCTTGTAACCCAAAGGCTCTAACAAAACTATCAGCTCCATTATGAGATCTTGCTAAAATGAATATGTTACGTTTTCTTGTGTTAATTGTAAAACCTTAAATTCTCCTAAACATAATTAGGAATTCATTAGTAACTCAATTGATTGGTGATTAGTACCATATAAAAGGAGTAGATCTCTTTTGAAAGAAAGCCTAAAGATCTTCATTCTTTCATTTATGATGATATGTGAAGTTGCTACCTTGATTGACCTTATGCTCAACCAAACTAGTAAAAATCTTAATTCATATCGTAAATAGATAAAGAGAAAGAGGATCCCCTTGACTTAAGCATCTATAACCTTTAAACACTAAGGTTGGCTCTCTTTTAATTATGACATTAAATGAGGTTGTTATGATGCACTGCCTAATCTATATAATAAAGTCTTGATGAAAATCAAACTTTAAGACTTATCAAATAAAAACTCCCAGTCAAATACTTTATCAAAGTCAATTTTAAGGCACAACACTTGTCAGTTGATTTATTGGTTCAATTTCTGAAGAGGTCTTATGCAATGAGAATATTATCCTCTATAGATTTGCCTTATATAAAAGCTCCTTGGCTTGGATTTATCAAGACACCTATAGCTGATTTTACTCTTATGGCTAGTAATTTTGAGATGATTTTATAGAAGGTATTGTTGTATTAAATAGGTTTGCACTCATAAAAAGATGAGGAATTTGGCAATTTAGGAATCAAATTTATAAGGGTTTTATTCAGCTCCTTCAACATCATACCCCCATTAAAGAATGCAAGGGTAGTAGTAGTGGCATGATCATCTATAAAGTTCTAGAATTTCCAGAAAAATATGAAGTTTATTATGATTTATCATGAAGAGTACCCGTTCAATATTTTATATATTAAAAGGAATCCATGTGTTTCTAGTTATCTCATTGAATATGGGGCTATGTATAAATTCCTTTATCAGCTGCACTGATGAATAAACATCATTAGCTTTATTGACGGTATTTAAAATTATCTTGGATCTTTTTATTGTTCTCCTCTTACTTCCAAATTATGCTCCCATCTTGATATAATAATGAGGAGATATTGGTTTGGTTCTTTATAACAAGAATTATGTTATAGGAGTAGGTGGTGTTCTTATCCCCATATCTCAGCCATTGGATCATTGAATTTTGTTTAATGAGAGAGTTATGTGGCTCTAGTTCTTATGAGTACTCAAGTAAAGCTTGTTTCTCTTATAGGATTCATTTATTTTTTTGAGGTAAAGATCACCTTGTATTTTATCTAGTTGTTTGCTAGAGTTTGGATTTCTAGCATTGTATAGGTAAAGTGATTTTTATTGAAGACTTTAAGCTCCTTTCACTGACTATAATTTCCTTAAGCATTTCTTAGCTTCAAATCCCTGAACTTGGAAAGACGTGCCTTTGGTAACTAGATCCTCAAATCCTACTAGACTAATCAAATATTTATTAAATCTAAATGGATAGTTTATGATCTTGTGAATGCCTAGATTATGGATTTCAACTAAAGAGTGATCAAACGAAATATTGTTTCCAAAGTAAGCATCATTAAAAGGAAATTCAATCATCCATTAGGTATTGATTAATTCTCTATATAGTTTCATTCTAATTAGCCATTTTCCACTCTACTTGTTAGACCATATATAATGATTTGAACTATAATTAAGGTTAATGCACTTTATTTGTTACATATAATCCTTGAACTTAAAACTTAAGTGCTTATAGCATGCATCCCATTCCTCAAAATATTATAAGTATATAGTATTATTGAAATCACCAAGGATCATCAAAGAGGAAATCACATAAGAGTTTATTTCTATTAGGTATTTCCAAAGTGTGGTTCTTTAAAATCATGATTTACTATATATATAAATGTGAAGTTGACAGTGGTTCGACAATGAGTGAAGTTTAAGGATATGTGTATAAGTTGGTCAGTGGATGTGGTTTGAAGAATTCTAACTTTATTGGGGTTATAAACTATCATGGTTAACCTATAAATATGGTCTTGATGGTGGTTCAATATTAATCTCAATTCTTCCTAAAAGACCATAATCCTTTATTGTAAGGATTAGCTTTTAGTTTTTTTGAAGAGACCTACAAGGCAAAGCTTTTTGTTACTAATAAAATCTTGTATTAGCTATTGATTTTTAGAATAGTTAAGCCCTCTCACATTCCATATGATCAATGACATTAAGAGCTTGAAATGGTGGCTCTAGAAGCCTTTTTATTTTTTATTTTAGATCTTTTTTTGTTCCTTAAGTCAACCTTTAGTTTTGGTTCAAAGTTTTTAGTTGCTGCAGCATTAATTATTTACTAGTAGCACTTTCTATCTTACTAGCATCTAGATGATATTCATCATAATTTAAGTCATTTGTCCTTGAAAATTAGCCTATTGAGAATTGTTATCTTAATTATCCAACATTCATTCTAAGTAGTGCTAATTGCACCATATTTTTAGCATGCTTTTGAGAGAACTTTGCTTATGTTTTAATGATTTTTCAGATGGTTTTTACTCAGTGTTACTTATTTTCTGTTTATAGCCTTGTTTTAGCTCCATAATAAAGAAGGAATGAATTTGGTCAAGATATGGCTAAGTTGGGGAAGTTTTAAAGTGATTTTTGATGAATATAGGATGAACATGGTCCATGTTTGCTAAAACGACATAAATATAGTACTGTGTTCAACCTCGTGTGGGCTACTTTGGCTTCTTTGACAGCTTGGCACATGGAATAGCATGGCTCAAACACGATCTTGTGTTCATACCATATTATACATTAGATCATTTTATTTTTTGGGATAATTTGCTATATAAAGAACATCGTCAAATAAGGATCCACGTTATGCAACACGACTTGTACATAGAGTCGTGTTCCCTAGATAAAACCTTAAATTTGAGATAAAGAAGCTACTAATCTAATAGGTTCTAAATACGATCCTACGTCATGGACCTGTGTTGGTAGTGATTTTTACAAAAAATTCCAAAGAAAGGTGTGTTAAGCAACACAAAAAGGCATCGCAAACCTGTGTTGATCGTGTGTTAGCATTAAAATTTGTAAAAGTTATATTTGTACTTGAAAAAGAAAAAGGTAGCTAAATTAAAGCGAATTGGAATACAAGTATAAACTTTGGAGAAAAACTCAAGATTCAAGCAAAGAACATCAAGATACAAACTTCTTTTTTTAAATCTAAAATTATTTCTTCTCACCCCTTACAATTCTTGTTTATTGATGTTTAAACCTCTTTCATTCACTCTATTGATGATCTCAAGTATTATATTAATTCCTTTAAGAATTTAACACATTATGTATAGTATAACCTTTTAGAGAAGAAATCTCATATTTATGATATAATTTTTGCCTCAAAGTACTAATACAAAATCACTTCAAACACTCTATTTTGACTCTTTAATTTGACAATGATGAAAATATTGACCATTATATCACCTTTTATCTCTTCATGACATTTCTATTTTACCTCTACGGATGGCCAAAAAAGGCTCAACTGACCGAATTTAGTTCGACTTAAAGTTAAAGAGTCTAATTCTAATTGACCGAGCTTTAGGCCAGACTCTTTTTTTTTTTAAGTTCAAACTTTGAAAATTTTGAACTTATCACAAAAAACGACGTCGTTTTGAATTTTTAAAAATTTTAAAATAAATTTAACCCAACCTGATTGGGCTTGGGACTATTCAAGCCCCATCGAACTCAGATTTGAGTGTAAAGGCTTAAACTTAGGCTGAAAATAGAATTTTTGGTGGACTTGAGCTGGCCGCATTTTATCTTTTTTCATATGCACTTGAATACATATTCTTGAAACCAAATTTTTTCTATATATTTGTAGCCCAGCCCGAACCTAGTCCAATATATTACCATACTAGTTTACCTCTTTTTCATATGCACTTGAACGCATAATGTTGAAACGAATTTTCCCTATGTATTCATACTTCATTTTTACTAACGTACTGAAACTATGCTTTTGCAACTGCCGTATATTTCATTAATTACATGCTCACACCGATACTTCCTCTCTCTTTTTCTTACGAATCCCTTTTCCAACTCTTTATTAAACTAAACAAAAATCCATATCTTCAATTGTTTATATTATTCGTAATTTCGACCCTCTTCTAACTACAAATTTGAGTCTCGATCGTGGCTTTTGGGATGGGAATATAATGATTTGACAAGGCTTCTTCCGGTGTTTCTTAATGTGTCAAAGCTCCAATTACGGTGAGAATTAAATTGGTCAGTCGTTATGAATGTATGTGTTGATACGGACAAAAAAACGTGTTTAGACGAGCAAGGGTGATTTCTTGATTAGATGAGAGCAGGTGTGAAGTCATTTGCTTTTCTTTCGTTTTCTCTTCAGCCCTCGCTCATCTTTTCCCAATGCTAAATGGAGGACACACATTTAGCGTTGTACAGGCTCTCTGAAGCTTATTTTCGTACTATTTACAGTCCAATGACAAAATTAGAGCCTACCAATTTACTGAGTGTCTGTTTGGTTGAATTTGGAAGGTAAAAAAATACTTTTCTTGCATAAAAGTTATTTTTTTAAAAAGAGAGTATTTGACCGTAAAATATAAATGTATTTTTTTAATAAAAATGACTTTTTTAGAAGTTAAAATACAATTTTTTAAAGAGCTCAAATTTAAAACTTTTCAAAAAAGTTCTACTAATAAAAACTCTATTGATATAAGCCTATCCAAACAGACACTAAGTCGTTGACAAATTACGCGATGGAAGTACTACGTGATTACAACTAATTAAGACGTGTAAAGCCTTGATTCTTCTATCATTAATGAAATTTATTTTTTCAAAAAAGCTCAATGGTAGTATTTATAATTATACACGTTGAGCATTAGATGGAAATATGTGGATATTATAAAGATAACTTTTAGTACTGAAATTCATTATTGAATTCGACTACTGTACAAGTTTTTTCGAAGGCATGCATGTAACAATTATTTGGGTTTACAATGATCACTGTAACAGAAGGGGCCTTTGGCGACAAATATTTTTATCGCTAAAAGCCAAAAATTTGTCATCAATACTTTTTAACGAAAAAAAATTAGTCGCAAAACCACGGTAGCAAAATATTATCAATGATGTTTTTAGAATATTGTTATAAATCATATCTCGCTCCGACATTTGATACTTTACTCAAAGTTATAGGTTAAAAAAAGATAAATCGTCGTCAAAGATACTTACAGACACTTTGTTTTCGTGGCTAAAAGTTATTAGTTACGTTACTGTATGTGTAGGTAACAAAATTTTATGACGCTCTAAGTTTCTTAGCAAATGATATTTGGCGACTATGCTCGGAATGCCACTAAAGGTTATTCATGACGGTTTCTGAAACGTAGCTAAAATGGTTTGGCGACGATTTTGGAGTCGTAGACAAATCTTTTTAGCTACGTTTTTTATTTAATTTAAAAAAATTTTCATTTAATTTTTTATTATTTTTAAAAATTATTGTCGGCGTTTTTAGGAATGTAGTTTAAAAAATTGGTGACGATATTTTATTTTTGACTAAACAATCCTACTAATGATTTTTTTCATTTAATTATAATTAATGGTAAGATTTTCAATCCATCTTATTGTTTCTAATATTTATAATTTTTTATTTATAATTAATTAAATGAAAATAAAATTTAAAAAATTAAAATTAGAAGCATTTTTATATAAAAATAAAATGTTAGTTACAAATGTTACAAAAATGTTATTTACAAAGTAAGAATTATACTCAACGTTACTACTACTTACATAATTTGGGCTAAGTATTTGTTTGACCTTTTTTTCAAGCTTGGCCAACTTTCATTCAGTACGGTTTAACTTTCGCTCATTACATTGTAACAAAGCCTTAAGTGACCGGTTGTCCTCTTGAAGCATCATTACATATACTGGTCGTGACGATGATGAATCAATTGGCTTAGGTTCATGCCCAAGACTTTTGATGTAACATGATCTTGTACCAAGGATATTGTTGCAAATCTCATCTATGTTTGGCTCATTCTACCAGACAATGATCTTTACAACAATTCATATATCTTATTCTAAAATTTAAAATATTATTTATTAGTACTGCATAAATAAATAAGTATAAAAATTACATAATAAATAAATAAGTATATACTTACATAATTATTCTGTACTTCTTCATAAGTCCAACGTTCACCTTCCTAGTAGTGTGTGAGTTTGTACAGAGTGATCTTATCACACTTTTCTCCATATAGTTCCTTCCGACTCTGTTTTATGAAAAAAAAAAGATTGAAACACAATAAAACTATTGGATTTACTAATATAATTATAAATTCTAAACAAAGAACTTATAAATTCATTTCGTACAACCATAAATGATTTGGAGCCTTGATTGTGAGGAGTTTTCATTTTTCCTCTATTAGCCTTGGCTTTCTCACACTTTTCCTAAATAAAGAAAAGAAATTGTCATTAAATTGTGAAACAAGATTAATCAAAGCAAATGTGAAAAGAAAGAAGATGAACTTTAACATTGGCAGAGGACCAATAATCACACATTTGGATCCAATTTTCTGAAGTCACCGGCTCAAGAACATGTCTACTTTTCTTCTCATCTGAAGGAAAAGATTTATAGTATTTATACTATCAATAACGATGATCTTTGGCCTTTTTTTTCAACAGTGAACTCACATAACTTAATGTTGATTTATGCCCTACAGCCAATCATTTTAGTTGTAGTTTAGTGACAAATTATTTAAAGGCATTTTTTATCTTGTACATATTTAGATGTATATGATAAAGTCCATGGAATAATTGTACATTGCAAATGAAATTATAATGAGATTGTAATTATGAGATTCATATTGCATTTATATATTATTCCTAAATGTTCTTAGTCATTGTTCTATTAAGTTGGACATTAATAGAACGTAAAAAGACTAGCATACGTTGTGTTTTTCCTTATGAAGGAAGTAGTTGATCTTATAGGCTAAAGTATAGAGATACTTAAACAAACATGTGCGTGCTTGTTAGAACACAAGTTCACTGAACAGAGCCGATATGAGAATTCCATTTGGAACATTACTTATATGTTTATGGAGTTCTTATTGTAATGATTATATAAGTGATCCTTTGACTTGAGGTCATTAAAGTTATCTTGCATATGGATTGCTATGTTTTGATACTACTTATGATCTATTTATTCATGGATTGTTTAATCAGTAGTCATTGGATGTAGCATGAAGTATATGGAGGTAGTTGACTGATCAAGATATGATTCATCACCCTAAAGTAATTAGGGAGAATGTTCCATTGTTCTCGATTAGAGTTGATTCAGGAAATCCTTGGCCAAGGTAGAATGATGTATTGTAAATAGTTTTCAAATATCATTAATTGACTCAATAGCTAATGACAGAGAATTAATATGATTGGATTCAAAATTGAGTAGACATTAATTCCATGCTCTATGTCTAATTGAAACATTGGTTGATGAAAGGATTAAATTATATGAAAAAATCACACACGAAAAGGTTAGTCAAAACTACTTTGACATTCTTAAATATTTGGGTAGTCATGACGCATTGCTAGACACCAATCTTGATTTATGATTATAAATTGTTTAATTGGAGAATTAAAGATAAATTAAAAGAAGTTTTAATTTATCTAATTCTAATT
>JANIIA010000009.1:18188809-18214901 GCA_027478495.1 Erythroxylum alaternifolium | reverse complement strand
AAATCAACATTTGAATATATATATATATATATATATATATATATTAGGCCCATAGGCCTGGAGACTGTCTCCTGGTCTGCTGGCCCACGGGCCAGGAGACGCATCTCCTGGCCTGTCGGTTGGCCAGAAGACTATCTCTTGGCCACTGGCCCATTGGCCAAGAGATGCACATCTACTGGCCACCTGCCCTAGCCAGGAGAGCCTTCTCAGATAGGGCGCGTGCAGCGTCTTCTCCAGCCTTCCTCTGTATTTTTTTAAGAACTAGAATAACAATTTATTCTGCTAGTTCTACCTTCAGACAATCTCAAGGCACTCTACCCTATTTTTATAATTATAACATACTTATAAATATACATAAAAATATAGAGAGATAAAACTCTCTAGAGAGAGAAACCACCACCACCGAAGGTGGTGGTCCTCTAACCACTGGTAGTTACTACTGCCTCTGGTGGTTCTGTTCTTCATCAAACATGAAGCACAATAATAATTATTAATCAAACATTCAATAACAATAATTGAAAAATACGTAACCCAAGCATCTGTTATTTATTAAAAGCAATGAATAAAACAGATAAAGGCCACCTATGTTTCAAAAGAAGGTTGATTTAATGAAGTAACAGCCTTGAGTAAAAGGACAGAAACGTTGTCTGTCATGCAACCGTTTCCAGTTAATAATCCAAAACAAACGTTATGAATTGATAACCAGAGAAGATCATCAGTTCATTTTCCATTTTTCAGTTATGCAAATGAAGAATCAACAATAACGCATGAAACTCTTCATTTGTCATTAACGCATGCAACTTTTCGTCTAGTTTTGAAGAAACATCGCACAAGTGGAAAACCAAGTGTAGCAAAGATCAAAATAAAAAAATTTCCAGAAACATATGAAACATTTTCCAGATTTCTAGAAACACAGGAAAATCTTCAGAAACACATAGAAACACATGCAAACGTTTTATAGTTTTTCCAGACATTGTAAACACAAGCGTTAACAGTAGTTTACTAACATACAAAACATGTCCTACCTGTACCCATAAACACCTTCGGATGAGCAGGAATACAAAAGATAATTTTTCAAAAAATTATTTAATCATATATAACAAGAACGAAACTGAAGTGCAAGTTGCATAAACATTGAACTATGCGGTAAACGTGTATAACCACAAAAGCTTTCCAAAAATCACATTTTCAGATCACCGACCAAAAACCAAAACAGGTTCAACGTATAAATATGCAACTTTTACATATTAAAACCAAATCAAAACATATTCAAGCTTATGAATCAAAATTAAAATTGTTAAAGGTGGCTCTGATATCACTGTTGGAAAATTACGCAAGATGAAATCTAAGCGCAGCGGAAATAATTTAAAATTTTTTCACATAATCAACTTTAACAGAATTAAATTAGAAACATAAAACAAGAAACTAACATAGTCATACTAACCTATTTCGATTTCCTGTTGTAATTTTCCTTTCTCTTTGAATCTGTCAATCCACGAGTCGTTCAGTTATCCGGCCTCTAATGATATCCACAGATCTTTTCGGAAAAAACTCAAATCTAATTTAAGAGGAAAAATTGTAATAAGCGCTAGCCCCCATTTTTTTAATTTTTCCTTTTTATATGAAAAAACTTATTTTTCATATCCTTGGATTTTATTAAAATTACACGTAA
The DNA here is from genome assembly GCA_027478495.1 of Erythroxylum alaternifolium. Lineage (NCBI taxonomy): Eukaryota > Viridiplantae > Streptophyta > Magnoliopsida > Malpighiales > Erythroxylaceae > Erythroxylum > Erythroxylum alaternifolium. The sequence continues at coordinate 18,213,229 of JANIIA010000009.1, read as the reverse complement.
AGTCAAACTTTAATTATAATTATTAATAAATCCTTATAAGATCAAATATAACATATTGACCTTTAAAGTTTCTAAATCTTCTCAATTAAGTCCAACTTAATTCAAATTTTACTTTCTCCTTTATAGACCTTTTTATGTGTGACACATTAGGTTCCTAATATGTTGGCCATGATAATAAATTCTAATTCTAATTCATAATTAGAATTAGATAAATTCAAACTCCTTTTAATTTATCTTTAATTCCCTAATTAAACAATTTATAATCATAGATCATGATTGACGTCTAGCAATATGTCATGACTACCCAAATATTAAGAATGTCAAAGTGGTTTGACTTAACCTTTCTATGCATGGTTATCTTGTATAAATTAATCCTTTCGTCATCTAATGTTCCAATTGGAATTAGAGTATGGAATTTGTGTCTACTCTAAATAATCCAATCATATTTGTTCTTGCTAATTATTAAATGATTTGTAATTGATATTTGAAAATAACCTTTCCAAATTTCAATTTACTCTGGTCAGATATTCCCAAAATCATTACTAATCAGGAGCAGCAGAACATTCTTCCCAATTACTTTAGAACAACGAATTCTTTATTGATTTACTCAACGATCTCCACATAGTTCATACTATATCCAATAACTACCGAATTGAACTATTCCAAGAATAGAACATAAGTAGGTTCAAAACATAGTAATTCCTACATGAGATAACTTTGGTAATCTCAAGTCTAAGGACCAATTATACAACCATCATAATGAGATAATCCACAGGCACACAAGTAATGTTCCATTCGGGATTCTCATAATTGGGTCAGTTCAGTGAACTTCTTCTCTAATAAGCACCCACATGTTTGTTTAAGTATCTCTATACTTTAATCTACGAGATCGATTACTTTCTTCATAAGAAAGAAACAAATATGTGCTAGTCTAACCTTTTCATCAATACTCCGTCTTGACGAAACTATGACTAGGAATATTTTAGGAATAATACCAAAAAACAATTTGAATCTCATAATTATAACCACATTATAATTTCTAATTGCATACAATTATTCCAAAGATTTTATCTTTATAATTAATAATTAAATAATTAAAAATACATAAAGATAAAGAATGCATTTTTATTGAATAAAACAAAATTTATACAATTAAATGTATATCCAAAATTGGCTGCAAGGGCATAAACCAACAAACCTTAGAAACTTGGATTTCAAACAATAATAAGTAATATGAGCTTTGGAATCGGTCTTAACACCAGTACTTAGGTCACTTTTCATCCACTGGAACTTACGTGCTTGCATATTTAAAGGAAGGAAAGTGCATTGAACCTAGAATATTAGAATGTGTTTACGCCCCTTAGCATTAATATGATGGGTGACTAATGATTTAATCCCTGCACTTCTGTGAAAACTTTTAGCTGTGTTTAGCGACCAGTCCAGACCTATTTCAAAAGGAGTGACATAAATGAAGATCACGTAAGAAGAAGCCCAAAGTTCGTGGCTAGATGAAAACTTGCATAAAAAGAAAGTCGCGCAAATGTAGATCCCATACGACAAACTCGCCAAAGTTTGTAGCTCTGTGCAAACTTTCTAAAAAACGATAGAGCAAATGAAGATGCGTAGAGTTCATAGAAGAAAAACTCCAAAGTTTGCATTTAAATGTAAACATGCCTCAATAGGTGGTTACACAAACAAAGATCATGAAGATAAATTCTAAAGTTTACGAGTAATCAGAGGCATGCGTCAAAGGCAGTCGCGCGAACAAAGAGAGCATAATGTGAATTCCAAATTTTATAGCTAATCTTAAATTTGCCTTCCGAATTGTTGGGAAATTAAGGTGAGATCTTATTCAAGTACAGTGTAATAATTACAAAATTTTTTTACTTAATTGTCGAAAGTCAAAATCACTTAAATTCTATATCATGATTAACATATAAAATATATTAAAGAATGAATCATAATTTATACCTTATTCTGAAACTTGATCATTTTCTTGTTATTCTCTTCAAATCATTTCTAAAACTGACTCATCTCAATCACTATAATTGCACAAATATACAACATGTAAAGATATTCATACAACATGTCGAGAGAATTCTACAACTATTGTAAAGAGTTAGGCAAAAAAAATGTTAGCTTACTTGAAGCCTAAACCTATTTATAATAAATTATGGATATTTTAGTAATTTAATTAAAATAAATTATGATTTTAATTACAATTAGAATTAGAATTAATTTTGATTAAATACTAGTTCCATCCAAATAAGATCTAATATCTCATATTAGTACGTATTTATTAAATATCTCATATTTAATCACAAAATTTCTCGAATTTTACATTCATATACAACTTGATTAAAACATCTTTTTTCTCTTCAGCCTATTTTTTATGTGTGGCCTATTAATTTCCTAAATATGTGGGTAATATATATAAATTATAACTCTAAATCATATTTAGGATTAAATAAATTAAACTTCTTTAATCCATATTTTATTTTTGATTAAATAATTTATATAAATAGATTAAGATTGGCATCTAGCAACATATCATGACCAACTAAATCTTTAAAGGTGTTAAAGTAGTTTTGACTGACCTTTTTGTGTATGATTTTTTCGTATAATTCAATTCTTTCATCATACACTGTTTTAATTAAATATAAAGTATGAAATTAATATTTACTCCATTTGAGTCCAATCATTTTAATTTTCCACCATTAATAATTGATTCTATTAATAATATTTGTAAATAATTTATCAAAGTGACATCCCCACCTTAGCTAAGAATTTCTCGAATAAATCTAATCAAGAACAATAGAATACTCTTCCTAATTACTTTAAAGTGATAAATCATATATTAATAACTCAACTATCTTCATATAATTCACGTTATATCCAATGACTACTAATTGAGCTACCTTTGACTAAATAGGTAAAAAATAGTATCAAAATATAACAATTCCTATATGAGATACTTTGGAGATCTTAAGTCAAATGATCATTTATACAATTATCATAATGAGAATTTGTATAAACATCTAAAAAATATTTTAAATGAAATTCTCATATGAGGTCAGGTCAGTGAACTTGTCCTCTAATAAGTGCTCACACATTTGTTTAAGTATCTTTATACTTTATTTATGATAACAACTACTTTCTTTTTAAGGAAAAACATAACATGTGCTAGCCTTTTTACATTCTGTCAATATCCAAACTTAATAGAACAATGATTATCAATAATTTAGGAATAATATATAAATGCAATATGAATCTCATAATTTTGATCTCATTATACTTTTATTCGTAATGTATATTATTCTATTGGCTTTATCATATACATCTAAATATGTATAAGATAAAAAAAACTTCAGGTAATTATGTACTAAACTACAACCAACCGATTAGCTGTAGGGTATAAATCAATAATCTCCCACTTGTACTAAGCCAATTGTTTAAATATCTTGCATTAAGCCAATCATTTATATTCTCATATAGGGTCAGTTCAGTGAACTTGTTCTCTAATAAGTATTAACACATTAGTTTAAGTATCTCCCTACAATAATCTGTTAGATTAACTACTTTCTTCATAAGGAAAAACATAAAATATGCTAGTCTTTTGACATTCTATTAATGTCCAATCTTAATAGAACAATGACTAGAAACAATTTAGAAATAATATAAAATGTAATATGAATATCATAATTATGATCTCATTAACCTTTAAATAATTATGATATTAAACTACAACTAATTGATTAGCTGTAGAGCATAAATTAATAATCTCCCACTTGCACTAAGCCAAATATTTAAGAATATCAAAGTCTTTTTGACTAAACTTTCCATATATGACCTTTTGTATAATTCAATCATTTCATCATACATTGTTCTAATTAGACATAATGTCTACTCTATTTGAGTCCAATTATAACCATTCGTAATTTGTTCTATTAATGACATTTGTAAAATATTTTACAAAGTGAATCCCTCTTTGGCCTAGGATTTTTCAAATCAATACTAATTAAGAATAATAAAGCACTCTCCCTAATTACTTTAGTGTGATAAATCATCTATTGATCACTCAACTATCTCCAAATAGTTCATGATATATCCAATGACTATCAGTTGAGCTACTCTTAAATAGAATAGCCAAAAATAGTATCAAAATATAATAATCCATATACGAGATATTTTGAAGATCTCAAGTCAAATGATCACTTATACAATTATCACAATGAGAATTTTTAGACATACAAGCATGATTCTAAATAAAATTCTCATATAGAATCAGTTCAATGAACTTGTTCTCTACTAAGCACTCACACATTTATTTAAGTATCTCTATACTTTAATCTATAAGATCAACTACTTTTTTTATACGGAAAAATATAACATGTTCTAGTCTTTTTACATACTACTAATGTCCATTCTTATTAGAATAATAAATAGAAATAATTTAAGGAAATACATACAATATGAATCTCAATATTATGATCTCATCATAATATTATTCAAAATGTACATTATCTTATAAACTTTATCATATACATCTGAGGTCATATAAGATAAAGAAACCTTTAAATAATTATATTACTAAAGTACAACTAATTGATTAACTGTAAGGAATAAACCAATAATCTCCCATTTGCGCTAAGCCAATTATTTAAATATCTTATACTATATCTCTATATGACAATCATGTTACAACTAAGATAGTAGTTTAGTAAGAGAATTCTACATATTCTCTATAGTAAGCACTTGCTTAAATCTTACAACTTTTATCTTAATTATCATCTTAATTAGAAGAAAGTTCTTAAATACGTACTTAGATCTTTGATGAGACCTTAGCCCTTTTACATGCCTAATGGCTCTAAGGTTTCATAATATATTACTGTTTTAATATTGAAAGGAACTATAATAAGTTCATTAATGAACTTATTCATTTAAATAATTATTTCTACTAAATGAAAAATGTATTTTGGCTTAATTAACAATTAATGCTACAATGATACCTTTCCAATCTCAAAATAATATTGTTCTAAATAAAATATTCTTTATTAAAGATTTACTTATAAAGTTAATATCTATATAATCTTGAACTCAAATCTTAACTTAGATGTAGAATAATGGATATATTTGATACTTTACATGTATCAGACATCTCAAATATTAAACACCTTTAGTATATTATCTGTGTACTTGCCCTTGATGATTGCACATAAGATAATTCTCTCAGCATCTATATAGAAAAGATGCATATATATCTTGGGAATTCGCGTATTAAATGATTTATTGTAAAAAAATAGTAGAATAAAAAGACAAAATAACGTTGCATTGGGTAATCATACATGATTATTCATTATGAAAAGCATTAAATAGTGTATAATACCATTTATAGAAAATAAAGCATATTAATAAAGAATTACTCCTTAGATGATCAGAGATTTGCCTTATTACTTTCAAGAAGCCTCCACAGGTATATGATTTCCATCATGATAGTGGTTTATAAAAATTATTTAGGTGATAAACAGGGAGTTATGGTAAGTTTTACACTAAAAACCAAACATATAAATTTAAAGAAAATTTTAAATGCATTTCATTCATTAAAATTAATAGGTTATAGATCTTCAAGAATAGAAAATACAATAAAAATGAATTTTGGCTTAATTAACAATTAATGCTACAATGAAACCTTTCCAATCGTGTCTTCTTATGGGATGTTGCCTACACCATTACCTTATAAAAGGGCATCCTTCAGCTCTAACTCTTTAATACCTAGGTCTGGCCTTCTTAGTTATAGAAGCCTGTGATAAGTATTAAAGCCTTTTATGAATGAATCTATTTTGTCATAATTGAGCGACTCAAAGGTATTTTGCTCTTTAGAAAATCATAACAAACATCAGCTTATAATTTATTATAACCTTCTATCACTTGGCTTCTTTAGCTTAAACTATTGTAGCATGTAACTTCTATGGTTAAACTAGAGGGTCTCATGCTCCCATCTCATCTCTTTAATTTCTCTCTTTAGTCTTTCAAAAATTTATATAAGTTTAGTTCAACTTCTCGTTCTCTTTAGAGAGTTGTCCCTAGCTCTAGACTGACCTCTCTAACTCTAATATCACCCTTTTATTGCGGTATGAAGTAAGTTAGAAAAGCTACTCACACGAGCCACGTTATGCTTAACAAGGATTTTGACACTCTTATGAGCCCTTATTCAAATATTTTCTATCATTTGGGAGGACAATGCATTGACAGAACTAAGAACCAACATTGTTGGTACTAAGATGTATCCTAAAATGGTGGGGGCAGAATACATCCTCAATAATTTTCTATAAGATTTAAAATTGTTGAGTAATCCCAAGGCTCTACAGCCTTTTGTATCTCTTATTTGGGGGATGATTTCTTGGTAAATAAGAGTATCCCTCTTCCTTTTCTTTCCTTTAGTTAAAAAATTTGTAGCATTGGAGCCACTTTGTTTAGTTCTTTCTAATCAAGTAGAGGAGATCCATATCTGCAACAATTAGAAATCAAGTTAAAAGACATTAGACTTAGGAAGAAAGAACATATTTCAAAACTACAAGTCTACTTATTTGAAATTGCAACTATCAATAATACCTTCTTAGCCAATACGCAACATTACTTTTCTAGCACTTATTACCTTTTGTAGCTCTTACCGAAGTAGGGATTTATTTCACTCTCATATAGATCCGTAGTGCCACTAGCCACCATCTTCAAGGTGTAGGAAAAAGAACTTGTTTTCCACTTGTGTATCCCCTATAAAGACAACACCAAGCCTCCTAAGTCTATCTTCCAACCTAAAACATTATGAAAACTTACGTGCAAACTTTATTTGATGTATGTACCTAAACAAATTGAGTGTGGACTCTACGTTATAAAATTGTTAGGCCATAAAGAAGCATAATGCTAACATGAGTAAAGATATAATATGTCTTATATATAAAGCAAACCAACGTGATTCACTAAGTGAAAAAAAGAAAATAGGACAACAGTGGGAAAGAGAAAGTTGCATAAATCTTTTAATGTATGAAGCCTTTGCTCAAATGGGCTATTTATAGGCTTTTTCAGACTTGTTTGACAAGCAAATAAGAATATGGGAATAAAGCCACTAAGCAACTATCTTAGTTGGTGGTTGACATCCCTAACCACTTTATGTACAATAGATACAAATGGTACAAAAAGCTTCAACTCTTTTAATGTATGAAACCTTTGCTCAAATGGTTATTTATAGGCTTTTGTAGACTTGTTCGACAAGCATACAACAATATGGGCATAAATCCATTAACCAACTATCTTAGTTGATAGTTGACATCCCCAACCTCTTTAGGCACTACTTTAGTTAGTAGTTTACATAACTTACCACTAACTTACTTCTAAGTAAAAGATACATGTGACAAATGAAGGTAAGACATATCATTAGATCATGGCCTTGTCCTCCCACTAATTTGATGATTTACCCCACTATCTCTGCCACATCACCAATGATCTTCATGTAAAGGTGAAAGTTAGCTAAGTTTTGAGCCAATCTATACATGGTCCATCTGATGCACGCCCATAGTATAGTCCGTTCATCCATAGTCCATCATTTGAGCACCAATTCATCCTTTTTCCTTCCAAGGACATCCAAAGCAAGTCCAACTCCCCTTAGCCAAGTTGATCAGTAACCCACATTCTATCAAAGCTAACTGAAACTCAAATTATGCTTGATCCCACTTAGTTCAGTCACTTTGGCTATTTTAGCATGTCTTCCTTATGCCTAATCTATGCTAGACATTGTCCAAGGCTCACCAATAACTAGAAAAATGGTCTTTCAATGTTAAGGGTTAAAAAACCACCCTTATTATATGAACTCGATGCCTTCTTCAGAATAACTCAAACATAGCCATTTACGTTATCTTCAAACTGCTAGAAGGTAGTTTCTTTCTCTCTAGTAGCTTCCCAAATGAGTTTCTTCTTCAACTGAATCAAGAATTATGTTCTTCAATTCTTCTTGTTTTTCCCCATTATTTGACGATCTAAAATCTTCTTAATTTGGTGGTTGAATTGGTTCCTTATAACTAGTGGAGCCCTTTTGACTTAATTTATCTTTGGATTTATCGCATCCTTATGACATGATTTAAAAAAACTAACATGAAAAGTTAGAAGTACCTTTAACCATTTGGATAACTTAAGACAATATGCCACATTTTTAACCTTTTGAAGGATCTTAAATGGCCTATCATTCTTTGACAATAAGCCTCGATGCACCTTCTTACTGTTAATTTTTTCCAAATCTTTTAAGTAAGTTTAAGAAGCACCTTATCCTTAATTTCAAATTCAAGAGGTCTCCTTCATTAATTTTCATACTTCTTCATTCATTTGGAAGCTTTATAGAGACTATCCCTTGCTTCATCTAATAAGTTATATTTTCCCTTGTAAAACCGATGGGCAAATGGACATTTTTCTCTTAAATTTTTTTGTGCCATCTCAAGAGGGGCAAATGATTAATTTCCTAATACAACTTTAAAGGAACTCTTCTCTGTAGTTGAGGATCTATGCAAGTTATAAAAAAATTGTGCAGTGTCAAGTAAAATTAATCAATTTCATTGACTTACACTTATATACTGTTATAACTATTCCTATAACAAGTGATTGATCCTGTCCATTTAGCCATCTATTTATGGGTGATTTATAATAGAAATTTTTCACACCCTATCATGTTAAATTAAAAATTGGCCAATAAATCGGGTTTCTTAATCACTAATATATCTACTAGGACTTCAAAATGCTTCACTATATTTTTGTAGAAAAGTTCTATAGCAACATCTAGCAGGCACAAAGCTAGAGTTCGCACAAAGACTGCATACTTAGAGAACCTGTTAGGCACCACCACGATTGAAGTCATGTCATCCACTTCTAGAAACTTAACAATAAAGTCCATCAAAACTGACATCTAGGACTTTTTTTATAATATGTAGGGGTTACAATAGTCATCCCTAGTTTCTTTTAAGCTTATCCAATTGAAAAAAAAGGTAAGTTTTAACATAAACCTTTAGGTTTTTCTTTATCGTTGTCTAATAGTAAGAATGGGAAAGGAGTGAGAACATCTGTTGAATACCGGGGTAACCACCCTATTGTGAGTCACGTGTCTCCTTAATCAATTATTTTAGCAAGGCACCAAAACTTGGCATATACAATCAGTTATTCTTTGTCATTAACAGCCCATCATCTTCAAGCTAAAATCATTACACAACTCCATCCTTTACTTACTGCACAATTCGACTATATGTCTTATAAAGAGGAGTTGCCAGTTTGATTTTCTTTAATATTCTAATTACACTCGAGTATTAGCATATAAGGCCACAATGAATTCTTTTTGACTTAATGCATTTGTCACATTATTATGCCTCCTCGATTTATACTCCCACATAAAGTCATACTTGATAAAAAACTCCAACCATTATGCTTACCTTATCGATAATTTCTTTTGGATCATGAAAAAGGTATTAGCAACATTATATGTGCAGACAACAAATCTAGTTCCTAATAAGTAAACTAGCTAAGCTCTAAGATAGTGCACTACTATCAACATCTCCTTTTCATGGGTTAAACATTGCTGCTCTATACCAATGATCTTACAAATTTTGAAAGTAATAAGATTACCTTCTTATACTAAGACTCTACCAATAGCTTTGTTCGAAGCATTCATATTCACCTTAAAAGGGAGAACAAAATTAGGAAACTTTAGCATATGTTTAATTGAAATGGCATCTTTCAACCTTTGAAAGGCTTCTTAGCATGCCTTTGACTAGTACCACTCTTATTTCACCTTTAATAGATCCATCAAGGGTTCTTCTTTCTGTAAGTATATAATAATAAATTGACGATAATAGTTCACATAGCCAATAAAGCTCCAAAGTTCTTTCACCATTTTTAAAACCTGCAAATTAACTATTTCTTGTACTTTTTATGGTCCATCCACACTTGGCCCTAACTCACTAAGTGTCCTAAAAATTTAACTTTTGATTAGTCAAACTTATATTTCTCCATCCTCAAAAGAAGCTTTTGTTGCGACAATCGCCAAAACATTGTCTTTAGGTGTTATAAATGCTCTACTATGTTAATACTATAAACCACAATGTCATTTAAATAGACCACCATAAACTCATCCAAAAAAGGGATACAGCACATCATTCATCAAATTGCAAAATGTTGTAGGGGAATTTGTCAAACCAAACAATATGACTAAAAATTCATACGATCCATGCCATATTACACACGTTGACTTTTATTCGTCACTTTTGATAATTTGCACTTATTAATACCTATTTTATAACTCTAACTTTGTGAATAATGTAGCCTTTGACATTCTTTCCATCAAATCTTAAATTAAAGGACCAGGATATTTTTTTATAGTTTCCTTATTCAAATCTCAATAGTCTCCATATATATGTAAGGCTATGTCTTGCTTCTTTTAGAACAATTCTAGAGCACTATATGAGGCCTTGTATGGTTGGATGTATCTTAATTCCAACAGTTCACCAAGTTGTTTCTATAACTCCATCAACTCTAATAGTGACATTTTGTAAAGGGACAAGCAAGGCAAATTGCACCTAGTATCAATTTGATCTTGTGATCAACTTTATAACGAGGAGGAAGAGTCTTTGATAACTCTCTTAGCATTACATCCTTGAGTTCCCTCAATATTTTTGCAAAAACATTAGGAACTTCCACTATATAGTCTTCAACAATTTCCCACATGGATACAAGGTAAGTCTCCATACCTTTTTTAAGGCATTTCTTCGTGCTTATGCCAGACACATTTGTTACCATCACTGTTTTGTCTGTCGTTCCTTTGTCAAATTTATAGAAATTTTTGTAATATGAATTTTGATTATTTATTATCATAATACCTCCAAGATATGGGTATAACACTACCTTTGCCACCTTAAGAAAATCAATTCCCAATATCAAGTCAAAATCATTGAGGGGTATCACCATCATTTTACAGTTCCCTTATCAACTCCCCTCGTGCAATAGAACAATGTATATAACTCCTACAACTACTTGAGCTTTCACTATAGGAGTTTTTGTCTTCATAAGGGTCTTGATCAATTTCAACCCCAAATTTTGCACCATTCATTTCACGATAAAGGAATGAGTGGTGCCCATTTCCATCATGGTTTTAATATCCTTTCTATTAACCCATATCTTCATATAAATTAGTTGTTCAAAGGGACTCACTTTAGTACTAACTGCATTGAGTAAGCAAATGAGATTAAGCCCTACTTTCGAATATAAATCTGCTATCGATGCATTCAACTTCTCCCTTTTTAGGTAATCAAAGGAATAATGAGAGCCACTTCATAAGAATTAACCACAATTCTTATTGGAAGATTTCTCACCTTGTTTAGGTTGCCCATTTTGTTTAGACTTCCCCTTATAATCATTCTCCCTCTATGCCCCATGGTCTTTTTTTTCTTTCCTTCACTCTTCTTTTAGTGAGTTATTTTTTATTTTTGAGAAGAGAAGGACCCTTTGGTCTCTTTTAGCACCCTGAAATCTACTAAAGCATCTACAATCTCAAGAACACCCACAACATACTTGACATTTCATTACCTTAACTGCATTTTTGCTCAAGGTTGTAACCTAGACATAAAGTTGAAAAGCTTGTCCTCATCTGATATATTCTTAATATCAAGCGTTAAGAACTAAATTTCTTAATACTAGATTAATTTTAAATTTTAATTTTGGTATAAAATTTAATTTATTCAATCTAAGAATACATTATTCCATAATTGAAATAATTTTATTAAACTTTTAGGATTACATTAATCCTAAAAGTGAATAAGTTAACATTTATTCTAGTTTTAGATTTAAACAATATTATTACAAAACACACGTTAATCTCAAATAAGCATTCCTTATTCCTATCCTATAATAATGCAAACCTTTATTTAAACATTCCTCCTGTCCATCTTAGGAAACTATTGTCCCCCAAAACACAAGTTATTGAGACCTTTGATGTTGCTGCTAACGCCTTTAAAGTTACTACCGCATAAGGAGCTACCACCAATATCCACTTGTTATTGCCATCATACTAACGTTGCCATGGTCATTGTCTCCTTGCCAATGCTGACAGTCAATCACTAGTCCATAAAATGGTTTACAGGAGAAACACTAGCTTATGTTTTAAAATTTAATATCAATAATAGTCAGGTAGATAATCAAGTTATAGAATTAAAGACAACTCTTGTACCATTGTTAGGAAATCATAAAGAGGTTCAATTCTGCAAATAATCATTTCAAATTCTATAAATGATTAACGTATGAAGACAATAAAACATAAATCATAAATTTGTACCTTATTGTATATATTGATCCTTTTTATTGAAGTTTCCCCCAAACCATTTCTGAAATAAGTTCATTGTAACCACAATAATCACATATGTGTCTGACAGCTAACAATACTCATACGAACAAATTGGGAGGACTCTACAAATGGTATAAAGATGGTGGGCAAGAAGCGTTAACTCCTTTAGAGTCTAAGTCTATTTATAATAGTGTTTAGACCTTTTAGTAATATAATTGAAATGTACTTCTAATTTTAATTAAATTATAATTATAATTAATTCTAATTAAATGTCAATTATGCCTAAATAAGATCTAAATATCTCATATTCATCTTATTTATTAAATATATCATATTTAATCCTAAAGTTTCTCTAATTTTACAATTAAATCTAACTTGAATAAATTACCTTTTTCTCTTTTTAATCGTTATTTATGTATGATCTATTAAGTTTCCAATTATGTTAGTAATAGATATAAATTAGTTAATTCTTTAATTAAATAATTTATATTCATAAATCAAGATTGGTGTCTAACAACGAGTTACAATTTCCTAAATATTGGGAATATCAAAGTAGTTTTGACTAACCTTTCTATGCATAATTTTTTCATGTAATTTAATACTTTCATCACATATTATTATTATTAGACATAAAGCATAGACATAATGTCTATTCTATTTGAGTCTAATTATATTAATTCTCTGCTATTAGTAATTTATTTTGTTAATGACTTTGAAAACTATTTCAAAGTAGCATTCCTCCTTGGCTAAGGATTTCTTAAATCACTATTAATCGAAAACAATGAAACGTTCACTCCAACCACTTTAAGGTGATGGATCCTATATTGATCAGTTAACTATCTCTATATAATTCATGTTATATCTAATGACTACTAAATGAGATACCTTTGATAAGGATAAGTCATAATTAGTATCAAAATATAATAATACTTGTAAGAGATATATTAGAGATCTTAATCATAATGAAAATTTTCATATACATACAAGTAATGTGCAAATGAAATTATCATATATGGTCAGTTTACCAAACTTGTTCTCAAATAAGAACCCACACATTTGTTTAAATATCTCCATTTGTTTAAGTATCTACATACTTTAGCCTATGTGATTAACTACTTCCTTCATAAAGAAGAAATATCACATGCTCTATCAACGTCCAATCTCAATACAATAATGATTAAGAACAATTTATGGATAATACATAAATATAATATGAATCTCATTATAAATTTATTTGCAATGTACATTTATCTCATAGACTTTATCTTATACGCCAGTTAATTAAACAAATACGCATAAGATAAAGAATATTTTTAAATAATTATGTCAATAAAACTATAATCAACTCATTGATTGTAAGGCATAAACTAACATATGGGTCTAGTTTTTCTTAGATTGACGATTAAATGGGTTTTGACATTTTGTTATTGATAGACAATTTTCCTCAAATTATTTCGAGTTTCAAAGTGCTAATTATTCATATTTTCTTTTCCTTTTCTAAGTATTCCACGTCTGATTCATTGTTGTTACACTACAAGAAAATTAGTTATTAGCGATGGACAATTACCGATGGAAACGAAATTGTAGCAAATTATTGACGAAAAATGATCTTCCATCGGTAAAATTGTCAGGAAAATTTTCACTTTGTGACAGAAAAAATATTCATCGGTAAATATGGAGGGAAATCATCCCGACAAATTTTTTGACAAAATATAGCGACGATAGAAAATTCCTGTCAGTAAAGAAGGTGAAAATGCTTGGCGGAATAAATAAGTTTGGGGTTTACTGATGAAAATTATTCCGTCATTAAATTTTAGAGTAAACGTCATCATTTGCTTCGATTTCAATGTTTTTAATAAAACAAAAAATGGCTTCATTTTGGTTTACCTATGAAAATCATTCTATCGGTAAATTTTAGAGTAAACATCATCGTTTGCTTCGATTTCAATGTTTTTAATAAACAAAATGATGTCTTTTGATACCTAACTACCACAGCCCCCTTCCCCATCCTCCATCGCATTTGCCTATTTTTCTTCTCTATGCTGTTGTGGTCATCCCACTACTTGTGCTCGCCATCCCACCGTCCTCATCATCCCACTGCAAGTCCTCGTCATACCACCTTCCTCGGTGTCCCAGTGTCATCATCTCTGTCACTACCGGATCCCCCTCCTCCATCTCTCATGCCACCACGTCCTCGTCGCATCTGCTTCAGGTATGGAATGAGGCATAATCTTCTCTTCTTGGCATACACTACAATGTGTGAGGATTCAAATAATGCATAAACTTTAATAGATGACATTGTATAATTTATCTAGAGATCTATTGTGAATGTTTTGAATTTTAATAGTATGACTGACCAAATTCTATGTCCAAATTTCTAAGAAAAAAGCTAAAAACATGTGCAGTTCATCATTTAGGTGGCCCTACACTTTGACCATTTCAAGGTGAATTTAGATCGTAAGCTTGAATTGTGCTTCGCAGTTTTCGTGAATGATTGATTGCATTTTTATTTTTGGCTACACTCTAACAAGAATGAAAAGATGACAGTGGCCAAAGATATTTCTGAGGCTTATGTTTATAAATTTTATATCTGAGAGGAGATGATCCCACAATGGATGTGAGGTGCGTAATTTGTTACACAAGCTAAGAATAATGTTGTGATGTCGACGTTGGTGTCATATTTTATATTAGAAAAGTGGGAGAGAAGATGAAGAATTTATAAACTAAGATTTCTAAAACTTGTAATTTTTAAAATTGTAAATAGAATTAATATTGATTTAATACTAACTTGAACTTTTATAGATTATTTTTATTAATATGATGTTAGGTTAAAAATGAGGAAGATATATGTTAGTAGGTGTATAGCTAATGTCTTAAAAATTGGGTGAGAAATTTAACAATTAATATGATGGAGAATCAAAAGAATAATTAATCCTGGCACGTACCAATCACATGAGCCAATATTAAATTTTATTTTCAATAACCCATGCTACTTTCAAAGATAGGTGTAATTGAAGAGGTTGGTGTAATTGAAGCATAAATATCAAAGATAGGTGATAGATGATACCTACCGTCAATACATATAACATTAATTAATTATAACATCTTGGGCGAAAAAACACGAATTTTTTGTTATGGGTTCATTGTATTAATCAAAGATAGGTCATCTACAAATCAGACTAATTAAATAATCGTATTATAGTAACACATGGCTTACATTATTATCTTAGTTGAGTCAATCAATATGTGCAAGGATTTTTCACATATTGGGTCTTGATTTTGTGTTGTTTAGAATATTCTTATAATCATTAATGAGTTTTTATGTTATTCTTTAATAGTCTAAGTATTTATGTTTGGGTTTTGTTTAAATCATTGATGAGTAGATGTATGATTACATAAGTATTTATTGTATATAGAATGAGTTTGAGATCTTATGGATGATTTGAGGCATAATAAACCCCTAGGATGGTATATAGGCTGGAAACCCATGATGTAGCTCCCATGAGGCTTATCGGTAAAAAATTCCATGAGCCTAGGAGTCAAAGTGAGAACTTCCTTTTTTGATTCACAAGAGTAAACAATGCCACGTACCATAGTATTGAAATCAATCGTAGGTGATTAATTCAAACATAAATACTTCAACTTCAATGTGATTAATTCAAACTTAGTATTAACATAAGAAATTCATAAGTTTAATAGACATGGCAACTCTTTGTATAATAAGCCCTTAGGACAATATGTAGGCTAGAACTTGCTTTCTTAATTCACTAGTGTAAACAATGCCACATACCATAGTATTGAAATCAATTATAGGTGATTAATTCAAACATAAATACTTCAACTTCAATGTGATTAATTCAAACTTAGTATTAACACAAGAAACTCATAAGTTTAATAAACATAATAGCTCTTTGCATAATAAACCCTTAGGATGGTATATAGGCTGAAAACCTGTGATGTAACTCTCGTGAGGCTTATCGGTGATAAATTTCATGAGCCTAGGAGTCACAGCGAGAACTTGCTTTCTTGATTCACAAGTGTAAACAATGCCAAGTACCATAGTATTGAAATCAATTGTAGGTGATTAATTCAAACATAAATACTTCAATTTTAATGTGATTAATTCAAACTTATATTAACACAATAAATTCATACATTTAATAGACATGACAAATTTTAGCACAATAAACCCCTAAGATGGTTTATAGGCTGAAAACTCGTAATGTAGCTCTTGTGAGGTTTATCAGTAAAAAGTTTCACGAGCCTAGGAGTCACAGCAGGAACTTGCTTTCTTGATTCATAGATGTAAACAATGTCACGTGCCATAGTATTGAAATCAATTGTAGGTGAATAATTCAATTGATTAATACTTCGGGGATGTTGTGTAAAGTTTAAATGTTTTGTAAACTTAGGGAACATGAAGGATACTAACTATGAAATCACTTTTTTTAAATTAACAGTTTTGTAGAAATGAGTAACGTTGATAGATCTTGGATGTATAAACAATTAACACCTGATGGTTTCATTAACCCTGAGTTTGTTGAGGGAGTTGAAGCTTTTATTCATTATACATGTTCTCAAGTATATATGAATGGCCCAAAGATCAGATGTTCATGTAAAAAGTGTAAACATATTCGTTTCCTTGCTATTGATGAAGTGAATAGCCATTTGCTAAGAAAAGAGATTGTTCCGAACTATTTTGAGTGAACACAACATAGGAAGCCATTGATTTGTAGCATCTCAAGGGGTAATGAAGTAAAGTCGTTAGTAAATGCAGATGAGTTTGAAGGGGAGATTGGATTTAAAACAAATAATGTAGGTGTAACTGAAAATCCTTACATGAAAGTGGTTTATGATGCAGTCAGTTATACCTTTTAGGAAAATATAGAAAATCTTAAAGAAGAACCAAACTCACATGCAATATAATTTTTTGACTTACTACACTCAGCTGACCAAGAATTATGGTAAAATTGTGAGATAATGACTCAATTGTCTTTAATTGCTTGAATATTAAACATAAAGTCTAAAGGGAATACTTCTGATCATAGTTTTGATAAAATTCTTGGATGGTATAATGAATCATTGCCTCCGGACAATACATTGGTTGATAGTTTTTACTATGAAGAAACTTATTAGGGGTCTTGGTTACCTGTTTAAAAAAATTGACTGTTACAAATTGGGATGTATGTTGTATTGGGAAGATGATGTGGAATTAGAAGAATGTAAATTTTATGGTCAATCTAGGATCAAGCCTAGAAAGTGTTCTATGAAACAGAAATTAGTACCCTAAAAGCAGACGTATTATTTCCCGCTAACTCTGAGACTTTAAAGACTTTATGCTTCTGATGTTACTGCATCTCACATAAGATGGCATAATGAACATGAACAGGAAAATGGAATAATAAGCCATCCATCAGATGCACTTGTATGGAAACATTTCAATAACAACCATTATGAGTTTGCAGCTAAAAGTCGAAATATTAGGTTAGGATTGTCGACAGATGGATTCCAACCTTTTGATCAATCTAGCAACAATATTCATTATGGCCAATTATAATTACTCCTTATAATTTGCCTTCATAGATGTGTATGAATGAGGCATATACGTTCTTGACAGTGATTGTGCTAGAGTCTACAAATCCAAAGCATAAAATTGATATATTCTTACAACTATTGGTATCTAAATTGCAGCATCTTTGGGAATATAGTGTAGAGACATATGATGTGTCTCTAAAACAAAATTTTGTATTTAGAGCAGCTTTGATGTAAACTATTAGTGATTTTTTCATGCTATATTTTCTGGATGGAGCACAGCAGGAAAATTGGCTTCTCCTTATTGTGACAATGATTCTGATGCATTTGATCTTCCAAACGGGGTAAAACATGTTAGTTTGACAACTACAAGAAACTTCTTCCTCTAGATCATCCATTTAGACTCAATACACGAAAGTTTATTAAGAATAGGATGGTATAAACACCTCCTCCCCCTCACAAAGCTAGTGAAGAGATACTGCACGAGATTGATGAATTAGGGTTACTGAAAGTTATAAAACTTAAAACTGATGAAGTTAATACAAGCATTAGTAAAAACTTTGGTTGGAAAAAATGAAGCATCTTTTTGGATTTGCCATATTGG
The DNA here is from genome assembly GCA_027478495.1 of Erythroxylum alaternifolium. Classification (NCBI taxonomy): domain Eukaryota; kingdom Viridiplantae; phylum Streptophyta; class Magnoliopsida; order Malpighiales; family Erythroxylaceae; genus Erythroxylum; species Erythroxylum alaternifolium. The sequence goes on along the minus strand of JANIIA010000009.1, from coordinate 18,194,726 downwards.
AAAACTAATTTGATACATCATAATCTAGATGTGATGCATATTGAAAAAAATATTTTTGACAATTTGTTCAATACCATAATGAACATTAAAGGGAGGACAAAAGACAATGCAAAATCACTAGATGATTTGAAACTTTTTTGTTGAAGGTATGAGTTAAGATCTTTGCACTGGTAAATATCTGAAAGCATGTTACAATTTAGATGAAAAAAAAGGAAATATTGTGTAAATGATTGAAAAGTCTAAAGTTTCTCAATGGTTATGTTTCAAACTTGGCAAGGTGTGTGGACATGAGGAAGTACAAATTATTTGGGATAAAAAGTCATGATTGTCATGTGTTTATGCAAAGGCTAATTCCAATTACATTTTGGGAGTTGCTATCGAATAAGATTTAGGAAGTTATAACATAATTAAGTTTGTTTTTCAAAAGCTTAATATCATCTGAAATAAAGTTTGTTGAAATAGAAAAACTAAAAAGGAAAATTCTAATAATTTTGTGCAAATTAGAAAGGATTTTTCCTCCAAGCTTCTTTGACTATATGGAGCATCTACCTGTTTATTTAGCACATGAGGCTAAACTTGCTGGTCCAGTTCAATATCGATTGATGTACCTGTGTGAGAGGTAATTATAGTAAATATTTAAATTGAAGTAATAACATGCTTTAATAATAGAATTGTAATAACTCTATTCACTAATTAGGTATTTGCATCACTTGAAGAAAAATGTCAAAAATAAGGCTAGAGTTGAAGGTTCGACATGTAATGCTTATTTAGTGGAGGAAGTGAGTACATTTTGTTCACATTATTTTGAACTGCATATGCACACAAGAGAAAGAAAAGTTCCTTGTAATGGCGATAGGGGAGGAATGGGTGATGCTGATGGTTACTTATCCATTTTCACATATCTTGGATGAACATATGGACGTTCAACAAGAAGAATGTTAACAGAGAAAGAAATAGAGGCTGCCATGGTTACATTTTATTGAACTGTCAAGAGGTTCAACTTTTCATGCAATAAATTGAAATTAATTTTGAAATTGATTATTTGGGTTTTGAAATTTAATGTTATTCACAACTGAATTACATAATACTGTTTTTAGATTGTATGGGGAATGGTTATATGGGCTAATACCCGAGAAAATACAGGATTATATCAACAAAAAAGTTGGAAGACACTGTCCTCGATGGTTCGAGAAACATGTAAGTTCTCACTTACAATTATTGAAATGATTGAACTACAAGATTAAAGTGTTCAAATGACATTATACTATTAATATGATAATTTGAAAATCCAATAGAGAACAAGTTCATACGTGATTGATTGGATTGTTATGCTATGAAAAAGTTTTAATATTATTAACCTTGATATTTTCGCAAGCACATGGGTCGTTCGCGTAGTACCTAAAGTATCGTTCCTACGAAGAGGGTTAATCTAATCCTAAAATCTAAGGTTTGACTAAATTTTGCAATAAATCAAAACAACAATTAATGAAGAAATTAACCAATTAAGTAATCAATATCAATAATTGAACTCATAAAATATAAACATAATAACAATTTTGCATAAACCAATCCAAAATCAACCCAGAAACTACCAATTGAGAGAAAAGGGATTTTAATCCGAAATTAATCAAAATCTAATCAATTATGCAATTATCGAATTACTAGGTCTAGACGGTCCTAGGGTGGATTACTCTCTTTCGAGTTATAATCTTTAACCCTAATTTATAATCCCTAATTTAAATTATGGAATTGTAATCTCTCGATTTCCAATTTACCCAAAACTTAAATTACTTCTGAATTTGTCTAATAACCTACTAGAAACCTGTGCTTGATCTCTCGTTATATGATTTTACTGGTTTGATTCAATTCTTATCTATAAAACTACCTAACTCTCGTTAGCCCAATTTGATGATATTCACTCGGTACACCCTCTCAGTTTATTACTGAATTATTAAGCATAGTTATTGAATCACAAATAACTCAGTGAAAACATAATAAATCAAACTTCATTAATCTCAAGAATCAAAATCCCAAAGGTGAGTTTAGATAAAATCGACATTCAACAATAAATATTCTCAACGATTATCCCAATTCTATACATCAATAAAATTGAAATAAAAATAAAAAATAATATTAGAATGGACTCGTGGTGGCAGTGACGGTGGGAAACCACCTGTTCCGGGAAATACTTCAGGTCAAGCTTCTTCTCTGTGTCTCTCTTCCTTCGTCTCCTTCCTCAAATCTCTCGATATACTCTCTAGGGTTTCAGAATTGAATAATGCAAAAAGGCTTCCTAGGCTACTTCCTCTATCTCTTAATGTTCTATTTGTATCTTGGAAGCCTTAGGGCTGATTCGAGGTCAAAATGGTCTAAAAAGTCACGTAAATTTTGACATTTTCAACTATTTTCATGTCTGCTCGATGCAGGCCACATTCGTGGTTGTTGCCTAACTTTTTCTGTCACGATCATGGCCTGGTTAAAAGCTCTCTGTCACGATCATGGCCTGGGTTCTGTTGGCTCTCCTCTTTTTATCACGGTCGTGGCCTATAGTGTCACGATCGTAGGCTATGGTTTTGGCCCGAAACTCTTCGAAACTTCTTCGTTCTTTGCTGTTTACCTTGAAATACTAACAAACATATAAAGGTACCTCAAAAATATAACATTTAAGCTCAAAGATTCATTCTAACCCATAAAAAACAATTAAACACATAAACTAACACAATTAAAGCCTTAATACACACTAAACACTCAAATTAACACTAAATACCTAACAAATTGAACCCTAAAATGTAATGTAAATCATAACTATCAAAAATCCCACACTTAAACGTTTGCTTGTGCTCAAGCAAACAAAACAACATACACACAACATGCAATGCAATAATGAGGAAATAGCTTTAACTTCATTAAATAAATTTAATCTTAAACACGGTCATACAAGTTATATTTAATCATTAACATGCAAAATCCATGTCTAGGGACTTTGAACTGAATATATAAATTAATCGAAATCTAAATGTTAATTTATTTACCCTTTTCAATTGTACATACACGTTAATAATTCTTTGGTCTTTCAAACTCTGTAACTATTTCTAAGTATATTTTTATGAAAGGTCAAGCTTATTACAAGTCCAGTAGGTTTATTAAGGAAACACGTTTTTTTATCTTAAACATAGACTTAGTCTTTTTACGCAGAGGCAAACATTGGTAATGAATGCCAATCCAGTTGCTCAACTAAGTCATGTTTTTTATTAAACAACTTCGTTGAAACTCCATTATAGCTTTTTGACGCGAAGGCACACATTTGTGATGCGTGTCGATCTGGTTACTTAGCTATATCACGTTTTCAATTGGTTACTATGTAACTCTCCACTCTCATGAGACACGTACCCGACATCCTAAGTGATGTCCGAGTGCATACCCCACAAGGGTGGCATGCTAGAACAATCAAACACTTGAAACTCGGTACAAAATTTTTTTAACACAAATGTATACAGAAATCAATAATCAATTGGGCCCACTTTATTCATAAACTTATTACAACGTAAAATCATTTACAAACATTTCCAGTTTGGAAGGTTATTACAAACAGAATGTTCAAATACACATTGTACAAAAATCGCGGAATATACAAATTGATAAAAAATATGAAAATACAAATGCAGATGCAAACTAATCTTTTACTCAAATGCAGTGTCTATACTCCCATTAGCCTAACTGGGTAACTCTTCTGAGCCTGAAAAAATATTGCAAATTTTGGATGAGTTTTGCAAACTCAATGAGTGACCATCCTCGATGGCTCACTCAATCACATAACACATACAGTTCACATATTCACATAATTTCACATTCATTTGAAACATATCTCACATTCAGAAATCAGTCAAATTATTCACATCATTTACATCAAATGCATATGTAATGCTTATGAGACTCACTTTTAATTTGTTATTGTTGTGACCGAGTGCCTATAACTGTCTCGTATCTATTATGGATATCAGGCTCATTAATAAATGTCCCGTATCCGTTGGAGATATCGGGCTCATTTTACATAGTGAGCCTTTGGCTCTTATACACTTTCTGAGCCTTAAGCTCCTTTTCACAATCTAAGCTTTAAGCTCTTTTTCACATTCTGAGCTTTAAGCTCTTTTGTGATGGCTACTCCAGTCACAACTTTCTTTGCTTTAAGCTCTTTTGTGATGGCTACTCCAGTCACAACTTTCTTTATATTTCATGCATTCATGTAATGGAATGCATCAATCATATATGATCAATTAGTCATTGTCACATATCATCGAACCTTAGTCTGGCATTCAACATTTATGTTGAGAATCAGTTTTTTCATTCATATGCATATTCACATTCAGATCACATTCATCATCGGGTCTTAGTCTGGCATTCAACATAATTGTTGAGCAACATTTATTTCATCACGTTCATATACAAGTAGCAATTCAATGTCACATTCACACATCAAGTCTCGGACCTTCATTGTCCGACATCAACATAAGCAATTCACATTTAATAATCATATCCGTAGTCATTCAATGTAAAAACTGAAATAAAAACAAACAATAAAATGAGACTATATAGGTCAACTCACAGTACGCTCCAGATTAGCATTTGCTTCCAAGATCTGGAAACATCTAGATGCAGACATTTTATCCTGCACATCAATATTATGCAATACGCACGTTGCACACACATTAATAATTGTGCAATATTAAGTATTCCTTTATGCACAAATGTGTATATGAACTATGTACCATGCATGCTCAATGACAATCCTAGGTATCTTTCCATTATTCTCATCACATAATCATTCATATTTCCAAACTCATATAAGCATCATTTATAATTATGATTTATACCTCAATAAATGTTGGAATCCCACCCTGGCAAGTCACATGCCCGACATCCTATGTGACATCTGGATGCGCATCCCACAAGGGAGGAATTCCGCACCAGGTCAAACCTTAAAACAAAACAAACTCATTTCACTTACCTCCGATCCTTTCACTTTGATTGAATCCATAAATTTCAAACAATAATATCAAGAATCATAAATTTCATGGAAAGATAGAAAAATGTCTTAGAAAACCAACGCTTCTAAAATCAGGTCAGTCGGAGGTCGGAAGAAAAAGTTATGGCCAAAAGAGTGGAGAGAGGTCAAAAAATCCGAAAGGAAAAATCAGAAAAATTAAAAATTGGTCGTCGCACTCCGACCGTCTCGCGGCGGCGAGAGCGCTGCTAAACGCTCGCGCTCGCACTCGCAACCTCTTTGCTAGCTCGAAGCGTGCGCATCCGACCCCTGGCGATCGTGAAGCGCGTACTGAATGCGTGCGCTCGCGACCGTAAGCACTTGTACTCGCGAGGAGCTGCGAGGCCACCCCTGCTCGCTCTCGCGACAGTCTCGCGATCGCAAGGTGCGCGCATCCGACCGCGAGCACTCGCGCTCTGCGAGGCCAGTCCCTCAAAACAACAACAATCTTCAAAAATCCATAACTTCTTACTCATAACTCTGAAATTTTTAAATTTGGTATCAATAAAAAGTAAAAAGGAAACTCTACAACTTCCATGAAGGATGTAAAAACCTATTTGGTCTCTAAGGGTGTTAAAAACCATTGCAAAGGGGCTGCCTGCTAAAGACATCTTAACAACATCAAAAAAATTTAAAACATCATACCTTTCCACTCTATGGGCCGAAAATCGCATACTTCATATCATCAAAAAGATAAAAAGAAAATCCACAACTTCCATGAAGACCCTAAGAACAATTTCAAACTCTGTGAGGGTCAAAATTTTACTCAAAGTTTCTGCCCAGAAACTTGCAATTTTGGCAGCACCTGCACCAAACTTCAACAACCCATATCTTTCAACTCCCACATCCAAAAACAGTACATGATACATCATTGGA
>JANIIA010000009.1:18080516-18096981 GCA_027478495.1 Erythroxylum alaternifolium | reverse complement strand
CAACTTTACGACCTAAACCTTCTCTTTTTGTTAATTGACTTAAAAACCAAAAGACCGTAGACTAAAGAACTAAACTAATCGCCTCCCCGGTAACGGTGCCAAAAACTTGATCGGGTTATTACTCTATGAAAAAGTTTTAATATTATTAACCTTGATATTTTCGTAAGCACACGGGTCGTTTGCGTAATACCTAGGGTATCATTTCCACGAGGAGGGTTAATCTAATCCTAAAATCTAAGGCTTGACTAAATTTTGTAATAAACAAAAACAACAACTAATGCAAAAATTAACCAATCAAACAATCAATATCAAGAATTGAACTCATAAAATATAAACAAAATAGCAATTTTGCACAACCCAATCCAAAATCAACCCAGAAACTACCAATTGAGAGAAAAGGGGTTTTAATCCGAAATTAATGAAAATCTAATCACTTATGCAATTATCGAATTATTGGGTCTAGACGGTCCTAGGGTGGATTACTCTCTCTCAAGTTATAATCTTTAACCCTAATTTGTAATCCCTAATTTAAATTATGTAATTGTAATCTCTTGATTTCCAATTTACCCAAAACCTAAATTAGCTCTGAATTTGTCTAATAACCTACCAGAAACCTATGCTCAATCTCTCATTACACGATTTTACCAGCTTGATTCAATTCTTATCTATCAAACTACCTAACTCTCGTTAGCCCAATTTGATGATATTCAGTCAGTTTAACCTCTCAATTTATTACTGAATTATTAAGCACAGATATTGAATCATAAATAATTCAATGAAAACATAATAAATCAAACTTCATTAATCTCAAGAATCAAAATCCTGAAGGTGAGTTTAGACAAAATCGACATTTAACAACAAATATTCTCAACGATTATCCCAATTCTATACATTAATAAAATTGAAATAAAAACAAAAAATACTATTGGAATGGACTCGTAGAGGTAGCAATGGTGGGAAACCACCTGTTCTAGAAAGTATTTCGCGTCAAGCTTCTTCTTCGTGTCTCTCTTCCTTCATCTCCTTCCTTAAATCTCTCGATATGCTCTCTAGGGTTTCGGAATTGACTGATGTAAAAAGCCTTCCCAAGCTACTTCCTCTATCTCTTAATGTTCTATTTATATCTTGGAAGCCCTAGGGTTGATTCAGGGTTGAAACGGTCTAAAAAGTCTATCAAAATTTGACATTTTTAGTTATTTTCATGTTTGCCGAACTTAGGCCACGATCGTGGCCGGCACCTAACCCTTTTTAAAATTATCATGGCCTGGTTTAGAGCTCTCTGTCACGATCGTGACCTAAAGTGCATGATCGTGGCCTGGGTCCTATTGGCTCTCCTCTTTTTGTTACCATCATAGCCTATTGTGCCACTATTGTGGGCCATGGTTTACACCCGAAACTCTTCGAAACTTCTCCGTTCTTTACCGTTTATCCTGAAACACTAACAAACACATCAAGGTACTTCGAAAATAGAACATTTAAGCTCAAATATTCATACCAACCCATAAAAATCAATTAAACACATAAACTAACACAATTAAAGCCTCAATACACACTAAACACTCAAATTAACGTAAATCACAACTATCAGTGATCTTGCAAAAGGACCTTTGCAAACTATTAAATCGTATCCGGTGTATTTCATTAATGGATACAAATATCATACAGAATATTATGGTCATAGCATGACAATAGTAAATAGTGGGGTTTGTATACAGGGAGAATTGATGGATTACTATAGTAAAATTATTGAGATACTTGAAATTGAGTACCTACATTGCCAATAAAATAAAGTGTGATATTTAAGTGTGTCTAGTTTGATTCAACTCCTAATGTTGGTAAAAAAGTGTATTACCGATACAATCTAGTTGAAATCAACCAAGGAAGAAGATTTAGATAATTTGAATCTTTTGTGCTGACAATTCAAGCGATCCAGGTGTATTATGTCCCTTTTCCCAGCTTATGACAAGATAAGTCAGATTGGTTGGCCGTTTGCAAAGTTAAACATAAAGATATTTTGAATCACATGGAAAAAGAGAATAGAGAATTGAAAGTGAAGCATTTTAGGAAGATATTTATGAAATAAATGCATCTGTTAAATATGACGAGAATGAACCTTTAAACAATCCAAATAATGAATATGTTGAAATTTTATCTGGAGAGGATAAAGAGGGTAAGAGATCAGAAGAGAAGCCTAAGTTTGATTCTAATTCTTCAGAAAAAGAAGATGATGATGATGATTTTGATTTTGATTTACAATTAAGTGTTGATAGTGGTTAATTTGTGTTTGTAATAGAATATTATATTTAATAAATCAATTATTGAATCAACAATATATTGTTATATATTAAATTGAAATTGTTATATTTTTGGAATATTCAATAAAATATGAATTTCAGGTTAAAATAAACTATAAAAGAGAAAACATGATATGATGTGACTAAAGCTCAGACCACAATTTCAAGCCAATTACTTTCCAAGTAAAGCATCACATTCTACAGCTGCAACAGAATCAGATATTGTACCTCCAGCTACTACATATGCAGATGAGGCATCACCTTCCGTACCTACTGCTACACGATCCACCACCCTTATACCGACAAAGATAGTAGGGTAAACGTTACGAATGAAGGAGGCAACCTCTAGCCTGGAGCTGAGGGAGTTGATGGAAGAACTTACATCACAATCGTCGACAATCTATAAGTGAAAGTATATGAAACTCCATATATCTATAATTAAGTTATAGGTTTGAATTTAAAAATGATATAAATTTGGTTTTATATTAGGTTGATTTTGATAGGACCGTGCTCAAGAAACATAACATCAAGTTCAAGGAAAACATTAATCTTGAGGGTTATATATAGAAGAATATCTCACAGGCGACAAAGGATTTTTATTATCAAGAGTTTGAGGTACAAAAAATATATTTTTTGTATTTTTAATTAATTTTTATACATTAATTAGATAAATATTGTAAGTTATAAGTACTTATCGTATGTTTTTCCTTTTTTAGAAAGAATTTTTTTAGGATTCTGAATTTGACAAGGTTATTTATAAAGTATGGGGGAGATAAGCTCATAAACATTATAGAGACTTTGTTGATGCGATACACAAGACCAGTGTACAACCTCCTTATATTTCTGAAGAAATATGGAGTTGTTGGCAACAGTATTGGACATCACCCGAGGCAATGTATATTTCAGGGCGTAATTCTACCAACAGATATAGAGGACCGAGGGGAGAGAGTCTTCCTGTACACACTAGAGGATCTATTACCCACCATGAGTATGCAGAGAGACTTGAAAGTATCTGTACACATTTTACACTTATATTCTGATTTTTTTACTTTGATGTATTTCAATTTAATTTGACGTGTGAATTTTAGAATGAAAATATGTGTATTATGGAGAATGATAATGCTATAAATGTCTGGTGTCATATATGGTTGTGTTGTTAAGTTACTTTTTTTGTTCAATAGGGGGTAAATATCATAAAAATAGAGGAAGTTTTGCCAAAATTTTTGTAAATTGTAGTTCACTTATAACATTTTATTTTGATGCAGGAAAAGTCTATAGGCAGAAAGCCTAAACCCCATCATCTCTTTTTGCACACTCACACTAAAAAGCATGACGATGTGACCTTCATCAACACTAGATGTAGAGAACTAAATGTATGTGAAATTTATGCTTTAATATTAATGTTTAATAATTATCACTTATTAAAATAAACATTGCCTTCTGATAAAACCAAATATAAGAAAGCATTTAACGACAGTCTCAGTAGTCTGAAGATGTTGATGAGAGTCAAACATATCTTCATATAGTGGGTAGTATGGACCTTCATGGAAGGATTTTCAGCGAACACATGTTATTCACAATCCTCCACATCTAGTACAGCAGTATCTAGTAAGCGGTATGCATCTAATTAACTCCATGAGCTTCAGAGCACAGTACAGGCACTGGCAACTCAGTTGCAATAGTCGATGGAGTACATAACTCAGTTTCGTAATGAGATGGATGAGTTGAAGGGAAAAGGCAGTACTTCTTTGCAACATTTAGAGCATCCACATTCACTAAATGAATAGCGTAGTTGTAGTCATTTTGTATGAATTAAATACTTATTTTTGTAGATAATAAATTTTTTATTAGCAATTAAGATAATTTTTACTTTATATCATCAATCAGCTTTCTATTTTAATAAATTAAATGTAGAAACAAATTAAAATATTATTAATTGATAACTGATAAATGTATAAATTATACATCAATCATAAGATTATCAAATAAAATTAAATGTAAGGAAAATATTAAAAAACAATGTCAGTAAACTTACCAACGGAAAAACAAAATATGTCAGTAGCAGTGAATTTACTAATGGACTAGCAAAATTTGTCGGTAAATTGCATTGAATTTACCGATAGACAACTAAGATGTATCAGTAAAATTATTCGTGAATTTATCGACAAATTTGGGAAATTCATTGGTAAGTTATCGATAGAGTAGCCTCGTCCATTGCTACATTTATTAACCCAGATAAACCTTCCATCGCTAAATTTACTGAAAGTACAAAAAATATCATCACTAAATATACCGATGGAACAAAAAATATCCTTCGGAAACTTAACAAAGGAAAATTTTAACCCTATCGCTAATTATTACCTACGGTCGTTTCTTCGACGACTAATTGCATCGGTAAATTCCATCGCAAACATAGCTTGCCGATAGAAAATCTTCACATTTCGTCGGTAATTTCTTTCGCTAAACTCCAATTTTCTTGTAGTGTTCGGCTATCTTGGAATTGATGAACACAATAATTGGATAGCTTATTCTTGTTAATAAGAAATGTATGTTCCAGTTAGAATTGTTTAAATGGTTAGTATAACAAATTTTTAATCAAGATAGGTTATTATTCATTTAATCATAATCCATATCATTTCTTTCGATAACTTAGTCTTTGAAGTTTGCGAAATTCATGATTCTTATGCCTCTAATCGTGAATATATGGAAACTAAAAAATAGAGTAACCAAAATTTTGTGCCATTTGAGTATTGATACGTATAGAAAAAAGTGTTTTGGATTGTATTTTTTGGGAACAAATGTTAAGAAAAAAAATAATTGAGACTCAGCTCAAAAAGGCAACAACTTAGGTAGTGATTTTAAAAATTAAATTAGGTAATACAATTAAAGGTAGGAATAAAATTATGTTCCCTTTTACTTAAAAAAATCAATTGTTTTGTTAAATTTGTGGATTTCGCTAGAGTTTTGTTGGAAGATTTTTTTATGTATTTTTATTAGTCATTCTATTGTGAAGGGAAAAACATCGAGTGATAAAATCAGTTTGATGCCAAATGTTGTGCTTGTTTCTATAGTAGAGATTAAAATATTTGAACTAGGCTTTTTTTTGGTTACTTACAAAATGTATAAACTTTAAGAGCTTGGATGTACTATGGTCATTTTATAAAACTCAGAAGTCAAAACCATTAATAAGAAGATAGGATTTTGTGGGGATATTAAAATTTATTTTATGTATATTATGCTCTTTGATCTTCACTAACTAGTTTCTAGTTTTTATGCATATGCTTAGATATGGTTTTGCTTAGTACAACTATTTTTTCATTGAAAAGAATGTTTCCATAACTTTTCGAAATTTATTTTGGTCTCTTTTGTGTGATTTTAAGATTTTTTAGATTAATGCTTATTGGTCAAATGAATAAAGAGATCAAAAGGTTTAGTAAAAGATATGTAGTATTTTTAATCACTTTTTGGGTGGTTTTATGATTCTCTTATTCGTGTAATTATATATTCAATCAGTTGTCCAGTCATTGAAGAGTATATTTTTACCTACTACTTATTATGCCATAACTTTTAGTTATAGAACTTTATGTAGATAAGTAAATCAATTCTCATTATTGGGTTATACATTAAATCATAATTTGTTGTCTTATTAAGAAAAATATCCAAAATTTATTTTTGTAATGGTGAAATTCATAGTCATTATTGAATAAACCAATCGAGTAAACGTAATAATTTGTAAATTATGTGTTTAAAGTAAATTTTGTAAAACATAACCCATATGAATGTTTATACTCTCACTAAGTATTTATTATATGAGTAATATGTAAAAAAATGATTCATTTTTAAATTAGTGTGACTTTGATTAATAAAAAGTAAGAGATGATTACTATACAAAAGTAATATATATATAACCTAAAATATTGAGAGATTATTTTGTAATTTTATACAATTGAAGGATTGGTTATAATTTTTAAAAATTATGCAAAATTGTTTTTGATATTGATCATAACAATAATCAATTACAAGTCCCGTTGAAGTATGCAGTCTTACCTCTCACTGGTAGAGAGGTTGTTTTTAATAGATCCACATGAAAAAAAAAGTGCAAATAAAATGTAAAAATAAGTTATACAATAAATACAAAACAAAGTAAAGAATAAACATGATAGAATAGGTAAATAAATACACAAACAAGAAAAAAGACAAGTAAATAAATAAAGCAAACACATCATTACAAGAAAATTTGTAAATGAAAGAAATGCTTAGACAAAATTCCTAAGGGGAAAGAACTACACATTAAAATATTAGGCTAAATGCAAGAAATAAAGGAAAATAGTTAAAAGACCTATGAAAAAGTTAAGGACTTTAGTATTTGGGATCCTTTACCCGTATCCTAATACATTTGAGAGTCATGTCCTCGGTAAATTCCTGCAAAGACATATCATTTTTTATCACCTCCCCTAGTTCTTCTTAGACCTTCCTTTTCTCCTTTTACAATCCCTAAGTACATTCCTCTCTTATCTTCTCATTGGAGCATCGTGATGTCTCTTCTTCACATGTATAAACCACCTAAGCCTTTCTCTTAATTTTTCATTAATATTAGTCACATTTAATTTGTCTTTTACCAATAGATTCCTAACCTTATCTCTTCTAGTAAGGTTGTACATCCAATGAAACATCCCCATCTTCGCCACCATTAACTTATAACTATGCACCTATTTGATGGGTCAATATTTTGCAACATAGAGCATGGTCAGTCTAATTTCTACCTAATAAAATTTACATTTGAGCTTAAATGGTATCTTCTTATCACAAACTCTTGATGTACTTCTCCATTTAAGCTACCCTGATCTGATATGGTAAACAATGTCCTCATCGATATCTCCATTACTTTGGATGATATATCATAGATAATTAAAACACTCTTTCTGTAGTATAACTTCTGAAACAATTGTTTATCTCCACATTAAAAGCCACCCTATGGCCCGAAAAGTTGCACTCCAAGTACTTATTCTTAGTCCTGCTCAATTTAAAACCCTTTGAATCTAATGTATCCCTTTAAAGTTTAATCTTAACATTGACACCCTCTTTTGTCTCATGCACTAAAAGAATGTCATCAGCAAATAACATACACTAAGGCACCAAGGTCATTCCTAACGTTTTATAGGCTCGTAACAAAGTAAAAAGAAGGGCCTTAGTAAGTGGACAATACTTAAATATGTATTGTTTAAAGTAAACGCAAGATTTAATTCACTTACAAGCCCTTTTTCAATTAAAATGTTCCTTACTTTATTATTAAGATTATTTCAATTTTTAGGATCATAAATATTCAACAGAAGGATTAGTTGCTCATCTGCCCTTAAATTTTCTAAATTTGATGCATTTGATATATGATCATGATTACTGAAATTACTAACATTCTTATGAATATGAATTTCATTAATTAAATTTCATTAGGTTTTCAAAACTATCTCCACTAATTCCTCAGAATTCTTACTAGAGGAGTACACTCTCAAATTTATCAATAACTCCTTTTTAGGATTCTATTAATTATTTTACTCTTTTTTTCCCTTTTTTCACTTCTAGATAAATATTTTTTAGGCAACATCTTATAAAATAATTATAACACAATTGCATTAGAAAAAGATAAAAAAAAACATGTATGGAACTAAAAGAAGCAGGTAAACGTAACAGAATAACAATAGCTCGACCATTTATCACAAAGATATATCAATGATATTATATATCTATGACAAATAAAAAATAAAGTGTCAAATTTAATATACCTTTATTAAAAACAGAAAACAAAAGGCAAACTTTTATGATAAAAGCTATCAAACTTAAAATTTATTTCCAATTTTTAAGTAATTCTAAAATATCTAAAACTAATAGTGATCCACTTTTCACTTAAGACAATAGAGATTGGTAGCAATATCCATTTTATAAAAATATTGAAACCAAATTTCATCAATAATCTACAAAATTAAATTTATACATACAAAATTATCTGAATCCATAAATAAAAAAAATGCTAACTATAACTTAACAAATGATAGAGAGATGAACTGCAATTGAAGAAGAAATAAGATATGAAAACTATCAACTATGATGTTTATGAATGAAAGAGAGATAAATTACCTTAATAAACTTCAATTCAATTTGAATTATACATAAAATTGACACATTTCAATTTATCTAGATAAACTGCATATCATCTATAATTAAATTGACATATTTCAATTTATCCAGATAAATTGCAATTGAAACAGGAAATGAATGAGTGATAAATTATACCTAGAATTTTATCTAAGTCTCAATTTGAAAATAGAAAATCCTAACTAGATTGCAAATGTTATCATACTCATAATCAAATTTCAATTTTTGACCTATTCTCTATATTAAAAGAGCTACTGAGAAAATAGAAAATTCAAAGTAAAAAAATAAGAAAAATGAGAAATGAGAGAACAAATGAGATGTGTTTCTTACTTAGATGGAAATAGTGTTGATGGAGGTAAGGCCAATGCAAAATTCTTTAATTTAAGGCCTTCTCTCACTTAATTTCAATTAGAAAAATGTAAATCATGACATTTAGTGGGAGTAATTTTATTTCGAAGTGTCCACTTCCATTGTTGTTTTTCCTTTCAACAAAAAAGTTTTTCGTATGTATGTTGATAGTCCTAGCTATCTTTTTTATTAAATTGATATTGATATTTGCTCCTTAAATAAATTCCTATAAATTTTTTTAAAGACAACCCTTTCCATACCTGCTTCTTAGCTCAAGTGAAACTCTTATGTAATCAAAATAACTAGCAATTAATAGGCCCCTTGTAAGTGTGGGCCTTGGGTGAGTGCCCTTCTTACCTTTGCTCAAGATCAGCCCTATAAGGCACGTCTCTTTAGATATTCGTAGTGAGTACATTCATCACTACTGCAACTAAAAAGGGACTCAATGAGAAACCTTGATGTAGCCCAATATCAATAGAAATGTTATGTATCTCCTCCTACCGTTTTCACCCTAATACCGTTTTCACCCTAATCTTAATTGATAATGATAATGACTAGTATCAATACTATATTGGAACAAAACCAAAATTGATATCAACTTTATTACAATATTTAAAACATTGGTTCAAATTCTTAAACCTTCAAAGAATTACGCATTAATAGGCAGAAGACTTGCACAAATTTTTGGAATCTATTATATTGATTAATTTTGTTGAATATGTCTTTTTTAAATTATTAATTTATTGACTAATTTATCTAAAAATAAACATAATATACATATACTTTTGAAATTTTATTCAATATACATTTGAATCAATCGTTATGATTTTTTCATTATAAAAAATCAGCTTTAGCATATTCACCACCTATATTTTAAATACGAAATTACTAAAATGACTTTTTGGACAAGATAGAATAACATGTTTACACGTTTTAAATAGGGTTGGAATTGGATCCTGACCTTGTACTAGAAAAACCCATACCAGTAACCAAACAGCACGGAAACAAACCGGACCCAAAAATTTGTACTTCCCAACAATAAGGGAAACCAAAAAGAAAATAGAGAAAGAACACATCATTCCCAGTTCACAGGGTACCTTTCGTTCTCACCCAATTTGTTCGCTTGAAATCACTGTGCCATCTCACCACCATCATATCCTTCCTTTACAAGATCTAGCATTTCCTTTAACAGGTGGCTTTTGGCACCTTCTTCCTTGCAGATCACACCTACATTTTTTCGCCTTTTTTGTTTTTCACATTGTTTCAATAATTTATTCATGTTGGTATCTATTGTTTCCTTTCTGAGTTTTCCGTTGTTGAGTCTATTTTGCCCTTTTTTCCTTAATCAGACATTATAATGGATAGCTGCTACTTTTCAGTGATTAGTTCTGTTTCTCTGATCTAATGCCATTTCTAATGGGTTGTATCGTTGGTTTTAATGTTGCCAAGATGCTGGTTTTTTTTTTTTTTTCTGATTCTTGTTTTGTGGGTGCACTATCTTCTTGTGCTTAGCTAGGAGCTTTAGGGTTTAGTTTTGGGGTTCTATGCAAGGAATAGACTGCACCCCCTTTCCAAAACCAAATAATTTTGATTTTTTTTACAAAGGCTTGTGTTTTAGTGAGCTCCTGTTAGTTCTTAAAGCTGCAAGATAGTTGACTCCATATTGAGGTTTCGTAGTTTGTCCATAAAATTAGAGGCTTCTCTCTGTGTACTTTGTAAATTTAGTTTTATACTATATAGTGTACGTCCATTCCTATTGTTCCATTATAAGTGCATTAACTTCTGTTGTTTCAGGATGTTGTTCCTGTATGATGATTTACATGAAGGAAGCGCTTCAAATTAGTTGATTTTTCTCTATGTTATTGTCAAATGTAAACTTACATTGCGAAATTGCTTATTGGTTAATAATCTTTTATTGAGCATACTGGTTGCTATAGCTCTATCGATGTGCAATATATGGTGTAGAGCTGCTTTCATATTAATTTTTTTATTATTTTTCTTAACAGAATGGCAATGCAAACAGCAAGTGACCCTGGTAGCCCTACTGCCCAAGTGGTTGGAAATGCCTTTGTTGAGCAATATTACCATATTCTTCATACGTCACCAGAATTGGTTTACAGATTTTATCAGGACTCAAGTGTGTTAAGCCGACCAGATGCTAATGGTGTAATGACATCAGTTGCAACCATGCAAGTAAGACACATTTCTCATTCCCTTTTGGATGCTATTTGATACTTGTAATTGATTGGGCCTCTAGCAGACTCCACAATTAATTCGTATTGTTGGACCAAAAGGCAATGTTATTTAACCACTTTTGCATTTCAGCTACTTGACATATGACTTCTGGTCATTTTCTTGATTCAACCAGTTCAAGTTTTTTCCTTTGTCAATCTGCAACTGTTTGAAGGATTGTTGATGATTGGTGTGCTGAAATTCTTGCTATACAATGTGATTTATCCAGGCCCCAGAATTCTTATGGAATTCTCAATAGCGAGCGTTATCATTTGCTCCTGCAATTTTTTTCTGCCTAACAAAATATAGTTCTGGGTTATAGTTTGTTGACGTATACAAGACAAGTGTTTCGGTTGCCAGTAATTAGTGTCTGTGCTTTATAACAGTAACTTAGTTTCCTCTATTGATTGTTAAGTTTTTTCATGTTTTCATTCTACCAATCTTATGACAGGCAGGTATCAAACTGTAGCCTTCTGATGCCATAAGATTTTTTTTGTTTGTTTTGTAGGTTTAACTGGAATCTAATAATCTCTTGGTTTTATTGTTTGTTAGTTTAATTTGAAAGATTAATATGTGCATGTATTCTCTCTCTCACCCTTCTGCAAAATTGAAGAAAACCTTGTTTCCATTACCAAAGATTCCATTGAGAACAATAGCATAAATGCTCGTAAGTTCTTAATGATTTGTATAAGAGCCGGTATAAACACTGATGGTGGTTTTCTCTTGGTAAAGGGTATCAATGAGAAGATACTTTCCTTGAATTTTAAGGACTACAAGGCTGAAATAAAAACTGCAGATGCTCAGAAATCTTATAAGGAAGGTGTGACTGTGTTAGTAACCGGATGCTTAACAGGCAAGGATAACCTGAGAAGAAAGTTTGTACAGTCATTCTTTCTTGCACCACAAGACAATGGATATTTTGTCCTGAATGATGTTTTCAGATATGTGGAAGATGGTGAACAATTTGATAATCATCAAGATAGTGTTGTTGATAATATTCCAACAGTTCCTGTAATCCCAAATCCTGGTATGGTATCAATGTTGCAACAACCATATCTTTTACGTATCCTGTTTGCCCTGTTTCTTTTCCTTTCCAAAACTAAAAACTTTTTCCCTTTTTTTTAATTTTTTCTTATAGAGACTTCTCATGTGCCTGATCCTTCTGCGCCAGACCCTGCGACTTCTGTTTCCAAAGAGGATAAAATTGTTGCCAAGGATGCTAACTCTGCAGTGGGCTCCGACAAACAGTTAATCCATGAAAAAGAAGCTGTTGCTGAATCCCAATCTCATTCCAACGGAAATGCTGTTCCTGTAGTTGTTGAATCACCTTCAACCCAAGAGGACGCTCCAAAAAAATCATATGCATCCATAGTGAGTCTATGCTCAGAACACTTTTCAATTAAATTGATTCCTGTGAATAGCATCTTCATGTGCATTGATTCTTATATTAGGTTAAAGTGGCGAAGGGGAGTTCAGTAACCACAAAGGTTTACGTACCTTCCAGTACTACAAAGTTGGCTCCAAGCAAAAGTGAGAATCAGGCTGTAGTTGCAACGATACCTCTCACGGAGCCAGAAGCAGCGGTGCTGAGTGGCAATGAGAGCCCTGAAACTAGCAGCATTACTGAGGAAGGTATATTATTTTATGTTTGTTTTACATTTATCAATGTGTGGCTTTTTGGTAATTGTGATGGTTTTGATTTAAAAGTTTCTTTAAAAGATGGTTTGTGTCTCTAATTGCATGTAAGTCATTATCATGCTTGCATAAGGACATTAGATAGGAAACAATTACATGGGTGAAATTGTTGACTGTTTCTGTTTTATATTTATGAATATCTTGTTTAATAATGGGTCTCTGAATACTATTTTCTGCTTTCAGTTGAGGGTCATTCCATATACATCGGAAACCTGCCTTTCAATATGACAGATTCTCAGCTTGAGATGGAATTCAGGACATTTGGCCCAATCAAGGAAGGAGGTATACAAGTTAGGTATAACAAGGTTGGCCTCCTGGACTTTTCTTGACTTATAATGTTCATCTATTCCTACTTATCTAACAGCAATATTTTGGTTATAACAGCAACAGGGATATTGCTTTGGTTTTGTGGAATTCCTTTCTTTGAGATCGATGCAGGATGCAATTCAGGTTTGTCCTTATCAACATTGAATTTCTTAGTGGGATTACTTTGCAGTCTTAGACATTGGACATTAAGGTTTGATGGTCTCCCGTTTATAGGTAATGCTTCTAATTAGTATCATTGCATTGCTTAAAACTGTTTTCATAAAGAAAGAAAACACGGGCTTGCTGATATATGAATTTTGTAAGAATCAAAATGGTCTGTTAAATTGGTGAGAACTCTGGTTCTGGTCTATATAATATTGTTCAAGTAGTAGAAATACCCCAGGCAGCCACTTAAAATGAATTTTTGGGGAGAATTCAAACGCTAATAAGACAAAAGGAGCCAAATGGGACTTTGGAAAAAGTAAAAGGTTTTAAAGTTTCATTTGGAAGAGGCTGGAGGGTTTTGTGGGTTTAGGATCTCGCAATTGTCCAATAATCTCTAGCAATGAACTGCACTTGTTATACCAAAGAATATTTTAAATTATGTTCCTCTGATCCAAACATTGGAAAAGTCGTGCCCTGTTTTTGCGATGTTAAATCTGTAGGTGGAAAATTCTCAGCAAACATGCAGAATGTTGCATTTAATATTCTGGAAGGTCACTTTTTATGCTTTCCATGATGAAGGTTCTGAGGCTAGATTTTTTGCAGAGCCACTAAAGGAATTACATTCCAGAATGCCATAACGTGCATTAGATTGGTATAACAACAATAAATGTTTTGGGCTTGATCTGGGCATTAACTAATCTGTGCATGAACTCTGTCATTACCTAAACCAAGATTTTCATTATTCCAAAAGGTTATTTCAGAAAGTTAAGTGAGCTATGTGAAAATTATGACTTATCAGGGATAGTGTTACGGTGAGTAGTTTGGAAAAGTTTTTCTTTACAGCCATGAGCATTTAATATGAGCTGAATCGCCTTTTGTACTTTGACTTATAAATTACTTCGAAGTTGATAAATTTCACTTCAGATAGCCAATTAAGGCCCATCCATGAATAAGAAAGAGAAAAGAAAGTCTCTGAAATGAGATGGGACATCCCGTATTAATAACTAGGATGATGACTTTGCCACGCAGGAGGGACATGGGGACGTAAAGAAGGAAAGAGGTCCATCTTTCTTCTTTTCCTGAAAGATTTCTTGAAAATGTTTCAAATTTGAGTACACCTTGTTAAAAAAAATTTGAAATTGGTTATTGCCAAAACTGGAAAATCAGATTGTTTTAATTTATTATTGTCAACTTAATATTATTAATTGTGCATGCTATGGATGAACAAACTGTGCGTATGCAATTCCTTGTAATGTCAAAATCTTGAAGTGAATTGTTTTTGGTTGTCCTTTTACTTTGATATTTCTTTCCAAAAGAATTAACTTTGTCTTCTAAAATCTTCTGGCTATATATTGAGTTTCCTTAGGTAAGTAATTTCATTTAACCTTCCAGGCTTCACCTATGATCATTGGCAGGCGTCAAGCAGTTATTGAGATGAAAAGAACTACAACTCAAGGTAGGTAGGGTTTAATTGTCTTTTGTCTTGTTCTGATACATTTCTTGGATGAACATTAAACATCCATAACTTGGCATGATAACTGGAGGAAGGAAAAATAATGCGAGTATATGCTCATTTATCATGATGCATGTAGTTTTGAAGCTACTAACTCTTTTCCCTATCCATTATTTCAAACTCTTTACAATGATGATCAGATGTTATGTTATGAAGCTTTTGATACTGCTTATTCTTGCAGCTGGTAGTGGAAGAGGTAGGTTCTATGGAAGGGCAGGATATCAAAATGAAAGCTTCAGAGGCCGTGGCAATTATGGCGGCGGAAGGGGTTTCATAAGAGCTGAATTTGGAAACCGTGGTGAATTTTCTGGTCGAGGCAGGGGTTCATCAGGGCGAGGGAGGGGCAGAGACGGTCTATCAGGTTGGGCAAAGCAGAATGCTGTTTCAACTTGAAAATTGGCTCATTGACCATTCTTTGCTGCAGCAAATTTTGTAATACGGTTGATCATCAGATTTGAAAGAATTCAAACAGTACTTTCTTTGGGGACTCAGGAAATTGGCTTAATATTCAATTAAGATGCGATTACATTACTTTAGGATTTCCTTTTACAGTAGCGATAGGTTAAAAAGTTCTCTCCTTAGTCTCGCTGCAACTATGTATATCGTGTGGTTGGTCCCTAACTTTATGATGTTAACTGAAGTAACATAATTGTAGTTTTGAGTAGCTCTATTGATCATAATATTTCAGTGGATTGGTTGACTGGAATATTGAACCCAAATACTGGAAACTATTTGAAAATTGTAGTACTATAACGATGATATCCGTAGAACTTTAGGGGATGAGATTTTTTGTTCCATCCTTATTGTTTCTACTATGTGCCATCCCCTTTTAGTCTCAAATATCAAAATAAATAAATGGGATAGAGAGAAATTTGTGGCTGAGAGTGGATAGCACAAAATAGAAACAGAGGGGATGGAACAGAAGATCTTGTCCCAATCTTAGGTATATCTTTAGCTTATTGAGTGTACTGCAAGTAACATTGCATGTTGTGCTTGTTAAGGAAAATAGCAAAAATAATTAATCTGGAATAGCTTATCTATAAATGCAAGGTACCGTAAAAATTACTGTTTTAAGTAAAAAATTCTTCATTTACAGTGCAGTAGGACAACATAATCTGATTTTAAGGTTAACGTTTCTTCCATCAACTTTGGTGCACTCCAAAGCACTCCAAAGGGAGAAGTAGATCTATATATGAGAAGTAATGACAACAAAAAAACAAAGAAAAGATGAGATGGGAAGAAGATGCGTATGTATTAGGAGTTATACGTGTCTGTTAAGTGTTCGTAGAAGAAACAAAACCATCTGTTGATAGTGAATATATACTGAACAAACAAAATGACCGTTTGGGTGTAATAAAGTATAATAATAACGATGATGGACGTTTTGGACGTTTGGGTATAATAAAAGTATAATAATAATCATGATGGACGTTCGAGTATAACAGCAACAATGGGAATTAATGAATAAGTATTATTGTGCAGTAAAAGTGGGGTAACGTTAATAGTTAATTGACAAGTAGGGATGTCGAGGGGCTGGGCTGGGCTCAGGCCAGGCCTACCTAATCCGCCCGAGCTATTGGCCGCCCGTCAGGCCTGAATCGGCCTGGGCGTTTAATATATTTTAAAATTTTTTTATAATATATATATACAATTTTAAAAAATTGTAATTGTTTTTGTTTAAATTCATAAATTATAACATAATCATTTATAGTAAAATGTAAGATGAAATTACCTATAAATTTTACAAAAATATTTATATAAA
>JANIIA010000009.1:18039614-18060127 GCA_027478495.1 Erythroxylum alaternifolium | reverse complement strand
GAAAAAGCTATCGATTAGAGATGATGAATTTTGAATAGGAATTGTGGTGACATATAAGTAAGATATGTTATGATATAGAAAGCATGAAGATGAATTAATAATAGTTAAGGTGTTTTTCATTAGATTACGCCCACGTTTTGGTAATAAGCTCACATTTTATGACCTCTGAGTTGGACTCCAAAAACGAGGTCCAACATTTTTTCTCTCTTTACGATTTAACAATAGTCACGAATCAAAGTATGTGCTTTATATTTTATATTTTGATGTAAAACATAGAATTTTGGAGATTTGGATTAAAGAATTATTGTGATTATATTTACACAATAAATTATCCTTACATAAGGAGTATGCATGCCCAGGACATAACGTTGAAACCATTGCCATAAGGAGAAAATGAAGGATCCAAAACCTTCTAGTCAAATAATAACTCAAGCAACACAATTCCATAACTATATACATCAGCCTTATCAAAAACCCGATAGGTCATTGCACATTATGGGGCAACATACCCAAAAGCATATGTTATATCTGTAATAGCATGAGTTTCTGAAGTTCCTAAAAGGCTAGCTAAATCAAAGTCAGATAAAGCATTAAAATCATTATCTAGAGGTATATTGCTCAACTTGACATCACGATGCAGTACCCGTTGCACACATTCATCATGTAGGTAGGCAAGTACGCTAGCTATATCCGAAGCAATATTGTGAAGTATTCTCCAATCCATGGCCTTTGGTGACCTTTCCAATATGAGTTTTTCCAAATTCCCACCAAGCAAATAATTATAAATGAGGAACATCTCCGTTTTACTGGCTTGATATCTAATCAAAGTGATAAGATTTGGATGGTGTAGACTTCCCAAGGTTTTAATTATGAAAGGAATTATTGAACACCCTAGAATTTTCCAACTGCAAGTCGTTTACTAGCAACCAGGAGCCTAAGAAAGATCTCTGCCTCGTAAGTAGCCCCAAAACCCCCACAATCGACGCAATTGCTTGCATTGAAACCCCCAGTGGCTCAGGCAACATCATGATATGTTAAGGGAACCTTAATTTTTGTGAAGATAGTTACCCCTTTTCTTGCAGGTCCTGCAATTTTCAACCTTTTCCTGTACTTTATGGTGCAGAAGTCTATAAAAATCAGAGTTATGAGAACTGAGACAATGGTTGATGCAGATGCTATTGATGCTATTTCAATTTAAGTAAACCACTGTTCCTTTTCCTTTTCAACTGACCAGGTAGCAAAACAAAATAAGTTTGAGTTGGATTAGCAACACGTTGAAGATTTGCGGATGAAACTATCAGAGAAAACACACTGCAACAGCGTAAATATGGATTACCGAGGAGACTGTTGCATTTCATAAAGTTGTTGCCTGACAGCAATGGCCCAGATAAGGACAGATTGAGTGCTAAGAGTATAGACACATTTCCGAAGGATGAGGGAATCTGCCCAGGGAGTTTATTGTGCTTGAGAAGAAGAGAAGACATGTTTTTCAAGTTTGCAAGACCACCAAGAATCTCGACTGTGAGCAATTTTGAAGAAAGATCAAGTCCCTATCATTATAGAACGTAAGGAGTATAAACTTTCCCGAAAAACAAAGTCCTTAAGGACTTCATCAAGAATTACAAATCATCGTTGGTAGAAGATTAAGCTTAGTAAGGATGCCTCCTGTAAAGTTAGGCTTTTTGACAACCATGGATAATGATAGCTATTCACATATATCATCAATATGGAGAATTATATTAGCATATGATATAATGAGGATACAAGTCAATGTTTTGGAAATAATTAACTAATTGAAACATTGGTAAGCTTGGTTTTTACGGGAGAATATAAAAATTGCAATCACCTTGGTTTATGGAAACAATCTAGTTTTTCAAAGAAAGGACTTATAAAGCAACCTATTAACCATTAGAAATGGGATTTAGGGGCATTGGATCTTGATAGTAGACTTTAATATCTGTACATATTTGAGGCTGAGGGCAATGTCAATATGAAGAACTATATAGAATATTTAAGACTATGGGTGGAGGACCTTGAAGTAAGTGATCTTAAGTTATAAGGCAACTTCTTCTCATGGAGCAACAAAGAATGCTCTAACTGGTTTATTATTAAAAGAAATTGATAGAGCATTTGTTAAAAAGGATTGACTTATGAACTTCCCAAAATGTAAAGTGAATTTTGGGGACCCATTTGTCTCACCCCATTATAATCTTTCTATTTGATATCCCATAAAATGGGCTTAATAATGCAATTTAGGCAAGTATGGGATATCAAATAGAAGGTTGTAAAGCTTTGATTGGTTTCAAAAAACTGAAAAGGATAAATCATGAATTAAAGAAGTTGAATTCCAGTTGAGCATTGGACATGAGATCTACAATTAAGGAGACAAAGCAAAATCTCAAAATTATTCAATCTACACTCAAAATAAAACTTCGGGATAAAACACTACAGGAGAAGCAAAAGATTGCCTTCAAGGATTATGTCACTACCTTGGAGAATAATAATTCTTTGATACATCAAGGAGCCAGAGTCAATTAGATTTAAAAATGGGACATGAATGCAAAGTTCTTCCATAATTTTTTTCTAGCTAGGAAAAGTTGAAATTGAATATGCTATATAAAAAGAGAAGATGGTGAACTAGTGACAAAATAATATGAATTGAAGGAAATGACTTTTGATTTATTTAAGGACTTATCGAGGACTCTAACAAGTTATCCATAAAGCAAATAAGATCTTTCATTACATACAATTCCAACCTGGTATCTTGGAGTTCCTAGATTGTCTTGTTAGTGCACAAGATGTGGAGAGAGTTCTTTTTAAGTTAGAGACACTTAATGCCCCCATACTTGATAGGCTAAATGAATTCTTTTTGTGTAATCATGAATCTATGAGTGAGTTTAGACTAATATCTTATTGTAAGTTCTTATACAAAATCGTCTAAAAGATCCTAGCCAACTAATATAAAGAGGTGTTCAAGATAGTGATCAATTAATCTCTAGAAGCCTTCTTAGAGGAAAGAAACATCAGGGACAATATCATGCTAGCATAGGAATTATTTAAAGGATACACTGCGAATAAACACCAAAAAAAAGTGCGTGAAAAAGATTGAATTCAACATGGCCTTTGATTCTATCAGTTAGGACTTTATTCTACACCTATTGGAGGCTTTTGTGTTTCCACAAAAATTCGTACTCTAATAAGAAGTATGCATTAAAACTTTTATCTTTTAAGGTGTTGGTAAATAGTGAACCTTCTTTTACATTCAAGGGAGCTAAAGGATTGAGGCAAGGAGACCTACTATCCTTATACCTATTCATCTTGTGTATGCTTTGAATATATTGAGTAGGAATAAGATTGAAAATGATCATAATTTCAATTACTATATTCAATGTAAGAAGCTAAAATTATTCAACTTGGAATTTGCATATGATCTGCTTTTGTCTTCTAAGGCTAACCCCTACTCAATTATGACTTTCATGGCTGATAGACTCTCCAACTTCATAATTATAAGTGAGAAATCCCCCTTTTATATATTTAGTGCTTCCCTTATCAACTAGAAGGTTACAATTTGTAATAAGGACCTCTCCCATGCTAGCATGTTACTTTTAATCATGTCAATTTGTAACTCACTCCTTGTTAACTAGACTTCACACATATTCTTAGCCAAAGGGTTTATCAAAACCTTGGAAAGGTTGATGAGGGATTTTTCATGGAAAGATAGGGGAAATAACAAGGGACTCTTGAAAGTGAAATGGAGTGATGTATGTAGACCTGAGGAGGGGGGATTGAGGATTTTATCCATAAACCTATGCAATAAAGTTCTAATGAACAAGAATTTATAGAGGATATTTATGTAGAAAAATGCCCTATAGATGAAATGGATAAATTCTTATTTCCTAAAGGGTAAGGGTTTATAGGAAGTCAATTATATAACATTTTTTATAAGACATAACACAATTATTGAAGATGAGATCAAACCTAGAAAACTATATAAAATGCAAAATTAGGGATCAGAGGACAACCTCTTTATTCTTTACTAATTGGTCCAACATAGGACATATCTACCATACAAGCCTATTCTCTATCTTTAGAAACATCTTCCTAAAATCTAAGGCAGAGCTAAGTAATAATAATCTAAAATAAACAATTAATGGAAAAAAACAATAAATCAAACAATAAATTACAAGAATTAAATTTTGGAAATAATAAAAGTAATAAATCACACATCCCAATCCAAAATCAACCTAGGAACAACCATTTGAGAGAAGGGGAGTTTTAATTTGAAATTAATCACAATCTAATCAATTATGCAATTATTGAGTTACTGGGTTTAAACGGTCCTAAGGTGGATTACTCTCTCTCGAGTTATAATCCTTAAACCCTAATTAATAATTCCTAATTTAAATTATAGAATTGTGATGTCTCGATTCACAATTGACCCAAAACCTAGATTAGTTCTAAAGTTGTCTATTAACCTAACGAGAACCTATGCTCGAACTCTCATTACACGATTACATCGATTTGATCCAATTCTTATCTATCAATTCTCCTAACTCTTGTTAGCTCAAATTGATTATATTCATTCGGCTCACCCTCTCAGTTTGTTGCCGAATTATTACGAATAGATATTGAATCACGAAAATAACTCAATTAAAACACAACGAATCAAATTGTATAAATCTCAAGAATTAAAAACCCGAAGGTGAGTTTAGACACAATCAACATTCACAACACTATCCTCAATAAATATCTCAATTTCATAAATCAATAAAATTGAAATAAAAATAGGAAATATTATCGAGATGGACTCGTAAAGGCAGCGACTACGAGAAACCACCTATTCCAGGAAGTACTTCGCATCAAGCTTCGTCTCCTTATCTCTCTTCCTTCATCTCTTTCCTCGAATCTCTCAATAGCTCACTAGGGTTTTTCAAATTGCTGAAGTGAGTGCTCTATCAAGAGGCTCTCCAACGCTGCTGCATTTGTCTCGTAATGATAGATTTATACTTTGGATGCTCTAGGTTAAAGTTGAGGTTGAAATGAACCAAAAAATCTTGCAAAACTCGAGTTTTTGCTTCAGCTCATCTCAGGCTATGATCATGGCCCTGCCTGCCATAATCGTGGACATCGCCTAAACCTTTATGTCACGATCATGGCCCAATGTGCACGATCGTGGCCTGAATGGAAGCTTTCTATCACAACCGTGCCCGAGGTGCATGATCATGGCTTGGCTACTCTGGCTCGTCCTTCTCTATCATGATCGTGGCCTGCTGTGCCATGATCGTGGGCTATGTCTTCGGCCCGAAAACTCCTCGCAACTTCTCCGTTCTTCGTCGTTTACCTTGAAACACTAACAAACCCATCAAGGTACCTTAAAAATATAACAATTAAGCTCAAAGACTCATACTAACCCATGAAAAACACTTAAACACACAAACTAACACAATTAACACATAAACACACACTCAACACTCAATTTAATACTAAGTACTTAACAAATTAAACCCTAAAATACAATGTAAATTACAACTATCAGCAGAGTTGAGGCCACTTTTTCCAACTTATAATCTGAATGAGAATAGTTAGGACTATTATATATGGATGATAAACCAAAATGGGGTGTTTATCAACATTTCGATGAGGAGAATTCTCAAACCAAAAGAGGCAAATGTGAGCTAGGCCAAGGTGGTTTGGGATCTAAATTTAGCCCCTATAGTGTCCATCTTTTTGTGGCTCTTAACATAAAACAAGTTGGCTACCATAGATAGACTCATATTCCTAAATATCTTATATGTATACAAACTGTGTAAACAACATCTGAAAAACTTAAAACAATTTTTTTTAATGCAAGTTCTTGCAAGATATTTGAAAAAGGATCAAGACTTTGTGATACCTTAACAATAACAACTTATACTTTGTGGTTTATATTATTTAGCTATAAGAAGATATGACCTTGAATAAAGGAGATAAGATTGTATACATAATCAACCTCACTTATGCATGTACACAATATAAAAAGAATGATGTTCGCTAGGTTTCAAGCTGATAGAAACTCATTACCTCTGTTCCAAGATTAGTGCATCCAATGGATAAGATTATAGCTACTACAAGGTGATGCGATGAAGACATGTCAACCCAAAATATCTAATTCATGAAAACTCTAACAATACACAACATAGTATAGAGCGAGGGGGACCAACTCGAAGAAGTCCTTAGCATCCAATTCGTGAGGAGTAAATAAAAATGATTCAAGAAACTAAGGGCTATAAAGGCAAGCATATATAAGCATTGATAAGAGCAAGACATGCATGCATAATCAAATAAACATGAATATGTAGGTCAACCATTAGTTAAGATAAAAATGATTAAGAAGTTAAATTATGTCAAGGAAGGAAGAACTAAATTAAAAATTGAATGAAACAGTACTGACCTACCTAGAATGCGTCAATAAGCTAACCTAGAAAGCAAAGGAAATATACTCTTAGATAAAATTTATAAAAGGCACAAGAAAATTCATGGAAAAATTAAAGGAAGATAGAGTACAAAGTAAACTAGTAACATTATATCCATATGTAAGGTATCTAGACCGCTCAACAAACATCCACCAACCTTCAAATAGTGGAAAGGGGTTAGTTAGTCTAACATATTCTTTTTGCACGAGTTTGGCTATTCTTCCATGTCAAGTGTCTAAATTGAGAGGAGTAATAGGGAGATATATGTCACATAGTAAGAGATACAACCCACTAGTAAGCAAGATTTATTTTGGGTTAGATAACTTATTCACCTTGAATCTGACTAATGCCTTATTTTAATAATTAAATTATTCACATTTTTTAAAAATTAGTAAAGAAATGAAATAAATATGGATTCGATATTAGAGTTGAGGTAATTTGATAAATGAGCAATTTATAAGGCTTTTTTTTAGGAAAAAAGTTAAAAATTATTTTATATAAAATGGCATATATTACTTTTTTAAAAATGAAAATGGGTCTTAAGATAATAAAGTATATAAAAATTTTAAACAATTGGGTAATTTTAGGACTAGGCCCAACTTGACTCAGTCCACTTCTAAGCCTATTTGTGGCAGAAGCACTTAGTGCTAGTGATCCATTTGTTGCTAAGATGATGGCGTGTTGAGCATGAATCTTTGAAACCTTTTATGCCTACAACTCACTGAAAAAAAGAATCAGCTTCCTTACTTTTGTTATATTATGATTATGCTACGCTTGGAACTTATCAATAATTAAAGTATAATTTTTGTCCCCCCTTTATTCCATAAAACTTGCGATGCGTTTATAACCAATTAGTCAGTTGCAATTTAACGTATGACATTATTATTATTTTAATTAATAAAAACACTCTTTATCTTTAATTTTTTGTTTAATTATATTTAATGATTAATACCAAAAAGTAAAATTCTTGAAATAATTATTATGCAATTGAAATTATAATGAAACCATACTTATAAGATTCAATTTGTATTTTTATATTATTCCTAAATTGTTCTTAATTATAGTTCCATTAAGACAATATATTGACAAAAAAAGTAAAACTAGTATATGTTATGTTTCTTTCTTATTAAAAAAGTAAATATTTTCATAAACTAAAGTATAAAGATACTTAAACAAACGTATAGTTACTTATTACATAATAAGTTTACTAAATTAACCCAATTATGAGGATCCCGAATGAAATTTTACTTGTGTATATGGTTTCCCTCATAATGATTATTATATAATTAAGTTTTTGACTTGAGATTATCCAGATATCTCATAAGTGAATTAATATATTTTGAGACTATCTTGATATATTCTAATCATAATAGCTCAGTTAATAGTACTTGAATATAATATGAACCATATGAACATAGTTAAGCAAGCTAGAAACCTTAAATTATTAAAGGATAATGTTTCACTATTCTTTATTAGCAGTGAATTAAGGAATTTACTACTTAAAGTGAATTAAGATTTGAAAAGAATATTTTAAATATTTGTTATAAATTAATTGCTAATTAACAAAAACAAACATATTAAATTTGAACAGAGTAGACACTAACTCTATATTTTATGTCCAATTAGAACATTTGATGGCGATATGATTAAATTATACATTATGATCATGCATATAGAGGCTAAGTCAAATCATTTTGATATTCTTAATATTTGAATAGTCATAACATGTTATTAGACATCAATCATAATTTATAATTATAAATTAAATAATTGAAGAATTAAAAATAAATTGAAAGGAGTTCTAATTTATCTACTTTCAGTTATGAATTATAATTTGTAATCATTAACATTATATTAGGAGGTCACATGTAAGCAATGATTAAAAAAATTTATTTTTAATTTAATTTTAAAGTTTAAAAACTTAAAGTGTTGAAAATATAAAATATTTGATTTTATTAAGATTAAACTATAAATATAATTAAGTTAGAATTTAATTATAGTTAGTAGTTTAATTTTAAAGAATTTAATTACAGTTAGTAATTTAATTATAAGAAAAATTTAAGACATCTAGCACTCATTCGTAAAATTATTTTTTCATATTCAGCGAATACGATTAGAAGCTGAATATGTGAATAATTAGTATTTGACAAATTTTCGATTAAACTAAAAATTTGTATGAAACATTTCGTTACACTCATGATTTAATTACGATTAATTTTCCAATAAAAACAAGGATAACCGTTCTTCTTAATGTACCCATATTGCCGACTTCTTGCACTGTCGTGGTGATCCGCTGAAAATAAACGCTCTTCCATGGAGATTAGCGTTCATCTTTTTTGTCTGCGTGACACTCTGCTCTCGTTTTGTTGAACTTGATCTTCTATATTCATATTCTTTATCCCAAATTTTCCGCATGACGTAAGTGAATTGCATCAAGTTTCTAGCAGATCGTTATCAGTGTCTTATTTGTCATTTTGGATTTGCACAAAGAAAAAGCCTAAATTACGACTACCTCCAAACTCGTTTGCATATTCATTAACAGAGGAAGCAATTCATTATGTACGTTGATTGATATGGTTTTGGTGATAGGATCGTGAGATGACGAGGAGAAGGATACTGTGAGAACCCTAGGGCAGGACGAAAAATTTGTTCTGGAAGAAGAGTTAAGAGCAGAGGTAAAGGTATCTTGAGAATTGGCCAACAAAGTCCTTGTCCTGGACCTTGCTATGTTTAAAGCCATTGATGATGATGTTGTATCCTTCCTGGTGATTTCTATCTGTAAACTTCAAATTGAGGATGTTGGATCCGTTCAATAGTATCGAGTTCCTTTTCAGTGCCGAAGGTAATTGAGCTTCTTCGGCCTTTTCCGAGTGAAAAAGGCAAGAGGAGTTTTGACGCCTTAGAATTCCTGCACAATCATTTAAAAGAGTGCAATTTTTCAAGCCGTTATATGAGTTACCTGCTACAATAATTATCATGGCAGTTCAATGCTTCTATTACTGAAGTAGCGCACTAATCAACCAAGAACTCAAGAAAATGGAGAAGAATTCAGGTTTCTTTCTGTAAAGAAACTATGCAATTCAAATGGTTGAAGCTATTGACTGAGGTACACCGCTCAATTTCATAGTTCCAGGTAATTAAACATAAGGACAGTTTACTTTTCACAGAAATTCATCAAGTTCAAGAATCCGTCTGTTAATTATTCCGCGCAAAACAGATCATTGTGCTTCATCTTTTTGCGTTCATATGTCCAATTGGAAAGCGACCACTTCCTCAACTTGTATATCTTGAGCCTGAAAGATATTGGCACGTCATAACTAAAAGACATTTATCATCATCACAAATCTTAAACAAACAAAAGGAGCTACATATACGCTGCGTCTGGGGGAGATATGCTTAAGACAACCTTAAAACAAAGTGTTTGATAATACCTTAGCCTGATTCAGATTCATACTAGGTGGCAGACAACCTTAAAACAAAGTGTTTGATAATACCTTAGCCTGATTCAGATTCATACTAGGTGGCAGGAGTGCAGCCTTTCTGTTTCTGGCTAGAAGTCCTTTTGTAACAGGTGATATCATCAGATCGGTCGGACTCCTGTACCTATAACCAAATGGCCAAAAAACTGGAAAAGATTAAAGAGTAAAAATAAAGTCGCAGAAGTGGCACCTTGGAAAGTTTTAGCGTTGAATTCAAGCCAATGGAACTCAGAGAACGAACAATATTTCTACCAACAGAAAATTGTCAAGAGCATGTACGTGCCTTTCAGGGTACTTAAATGCCTTGGGAACCTTGAGGCGATCTGGGGTGCTGCTTTTGCGCGTATCATTGCTCGTCTTTTGAGCCTTGGAATCAGTACTCTGCTCCTGACTTGGTGTTCTGCAATCCTGAGCCGGCTCTTTTAATGGACTTCCGGTCAGATTCTCCATTTGGATATTTTTGTAGATGTATGTCACCTGTTTACAGACAAAAAAACTTAAAGACACCCTCTTTTCAAAGCATGTTGGACGTTAGCTAAAAGAAAGAAATTTTACAATAGCAGAATTGTTGCAGACTCAGATGATGCGGAGAGACCGAAAACTAAGAACTCTCAAGAAAAGCTTTCGACGAAAATGTGTCAATGAATAATAGACAGCACATGTAAAGAAAAATATGGGTTTGCCGTATGGGTGTAAAGTGTTCAACTTCAACGGTCCAATTTTAGAGCCTCCCCAATGGACCGTTTGAGATTCAAAGCAACGTTCCAATTATACTAGTGGGCCCACCGAGGTCTGGTATAATTATCACGGCAACAGAACTAGTAAAGAAACAAAAGTCTCGTGGCTCTATATTTAAAAAAAGATATTAAATCTCATCCTTAAATTCGAAAGATAATAATCTGATTGTACTAAATTCTTTTTGCTATGAATTTTTAATATATAAATTTTCTTATTTGCATACTGATCCTAATAAAAAGACAAACTTTAGATTTTATATGTAGTTAACATCACAGGTTCAGAGGAGTAACTGATAGGAATTTCAACCTTTCCTTTGGTGTGATATATACTAGTCAAAAATTTTACCCTAATCACGTTGGTTTGACCGTAGTTTGATTTTAGAAATACAAAATTTAGACTACTTATAAATGTGTATATATGCATATATCCTACAGTAGTTTTCATGCAATTTACACTTCACACCAAAACGAAACATAGCAGAGTTCGTCTCTCTCTAATTACTTATGGCGCGTTGAAGCAATAAAAATATAACAAACTAACTCAATAATTATTAGGCTAAATCCGTTAGAGTAATTCGGTATTTTTAGTACGAGTAAATCTCCGTAATAGTGTTACTGACTTTTGACATATTTGTGATGCCAACAAAAACAATATATGTGAAAAATAAAGAAATACAAAATACAAAAATTTATGTGATTATGACGTCCATTTATAAGTAAGGAAATAGATTCTTTTATTAGAAAGATGATAGAAAGAGAAGTATCACAACAATCACTACTTAAGCCTTAACAAGGTAATTATAGAGTTACATGTAATAATTATAATTATGAACTTTATTATCATATGATCATAAGGTAACTGATAATTTATTTCAACATAAGTTTAAAATCACTAAAGCTTTATTTTCATAGATGCTTAGTGACATTGAAAACCCCCAAAGACTACAAGCTATGTGAGCATTCACCAAGGCCAATTAACACTTCTACGGATAACATCTTTATCAATATGTTTGTCGCATCTTTTAAAGTGTGAATTTTTTTCAATAAGATTTGATCAGATGCAATCACTTACTCAATCTTGTAAAATTTTGCAACCTTCACCATAACTTCATCCATCTATATTTCATTTGAATTTCTTTGAGACCTTGAAAGATATTTTCATCCCTATCACTCATGATCAGAGCATACACTATTAAATCTCTCTAATCATATCTTTTTGGCTGCCTAATGGTTATATTTCCTCTATTCCTAGCTCTATCATGTTAATACCTTCTCCCTGACATTATTCTATCTCTTAAAATAGAATTTATAGCCACCTTAGCAACTGTTTTAGGATATTCTAGTACCACCTTTGAATCGATGTTATTCAATATTGAACTTGGCATATCCTTTCCATATGTCTGTCTCAACATATCTTACTCCTTAGATACTATATCTTTAAAGTTTACCCTAGACTTTTTGCCAAGTGTTTGAAGTTTGCAAAAGTCTACCTTATTGTATTTGACATCCTTCAATAAGCTCCTCTTATCAAATTTCACCATCTCTTGCTCACCAAGATGGTCATCCATATAAGTCATACTGTGGTACTATTTTGCTTTCCTAAAGATTGAGATACAACCATTGATCTTATTAAAATCTTTCTAATTAAGACATAAGTATCATACTGTAATTTTTCTGTCATGATGGTCAATATAATAGAAATCAAGTATTGTAACAGCTCAAGATTATAGTTGTATAAATTACATTGATTGACCAGATTATAGGCTAGAATTATGCTTAAGTTACAATCTTAATAGTGTATATATAAATGAATCTTCTTAAGAGTAAAAAACAAAACCTTCAATCTCTTTTATCTTTTATTGTATTAGAGCTCTAACACCTTAAAGGTGTAGATTTTTTTTTAATAGCTAGTAGTTCAGCCTCTTGGCCTTGAAGAAATTACTAAAAGTCTTAAAGAGGATTTTTTCTAGATAGGTTTAGTGTACTTCTACTGCAACAACTACTTGTTCTCCAACAATTTTCATCTTATACTTTATGTATAGAAACTCCTTTTAAAAAACCTTCTCCACCCTTCGAGAAAAAATATAGGCATCATACTTGAAATCCTTCTCCATCTTTTGATCAAAACACGTGTACTGCAACATCCCACTATCATAGGGTACATACCTAAG
This sequence comes from Erythroxylum alaternifolium, assembly GCA_027478495.1. Lineage (NCBI taxonomy): Eukaryota > Viridiplantae > Streptophyta > Magnoliopsida > Malpighiales > Erythroxylaceae > Erythroxylum > Erythroxylum alaternifolium. The sequence goes on along the minus strand of JANIIA010000009.1, from coordinate 18,047,288 downwards.
CTTTTAGGAACATAACCTACGATAATGGTATGTTGGAGCAATAACAATTTTAACTTACACATGGCATCATCTAATATACTCGAAAATCACTACAAGTCTTTCTTATAGACATTCGTTCCATTCATTTATAAAGTTTACATTGTTGCTATCAACAAATATTTACAAACCCTGATACAGGTTCTAACAAGCTACAAAATAGCAAAAACTATATTCCTTCGGGAGTCAGCTAACAGACCTCTGATCCATTTCTCTATCTATAGAAACTCTATGTCCTGACTAAAATTTATGTTTCCTATCTCGTACCTGAAAAGCTACGATGTAATTTTTGATGAGTTTTGCAAACTCAATGTGTGAACCATCATTGATGAATTCACCAAATTACATGAATACAACACATATTTCACAATTATTCATGCAAAAAGATAAGCATTTATTCATAATTTAGCATAACAGAAGATCACTCATTTCAACTTGCATATCATTCAAACATTGTGGACGTAATTGCATGGGACATGCGTGAGACTCATATTCGTTTTTATTGTTTTGACTGAGTACCTTTCACAAACATATACAAATTTTTGGCCCATAGGGCTCAATCAGAACAAATTCATGGAGCATAGCTCGATGTGCAGAACATACAGATCACGGAGCAAAGCTCTACGTGGAAGCGCTTCTAACTGGCATCTCAAATCACAACGCCTTTATCTGAGCATGCATTTTATGAAATACATCAATTACTGAATACATCATACTCCAAAATCTTATGCAAATGCTCAGATAATGTTTTCATAATCATCAGACCTCAGTCCGACATTCAACTATTGTTGAGAAACAGAATTAGCACACACACAGTTCAATGATATTGAAAGTTAACAAATTATATACATACAAACAAATAATCCTAGGAATTCATCTAGGTTGACTCACAGTACGCTCCCAAAAGCTATTGCTTGGACGGTCTGGCAATGTCCGACTGTCGTCCGATGTGCTCCTCTAAAATAGACAAAACATATTCACAATTATCCCCTTTTGTACAAACGTACCAAAAATATCAAAGTATAGAAAGTATGTATGATGCATGTTTAATGGCAATTCCAGGGTTTCTTTTTAACCTCTCTCTCTCTCTCTCTCTTATCAAAACTTATGGAAAATCATTAAAATGACGATTCAATTTTTACTGGCCTTTTTCCATGGCACTCTTTCAGGTCTCATGTAAACTTAGAGGGGGTGTAACCGATATAAGTTTATTTACAGAAGATGTATCTTTACAGACGATGCATCCTTATAGAAGAAGATGATTTACAGAAGAAGATGACGTCACCCAGAGGAAGCTGACGTCATCACAAAAGAAGTTTTACTACTAGCATAACTTTTCCTACAGACATCGGATTCAATTGTTCTTTATATGATTCAAAAGAGGACATCAAGATATACTAATTCCATGAAGATCTCAAAGACCAATTTTATCTTCTGAAGAGTCAAAAATAGAACAAAAGGAATACAATGAACGGTAACCCAGAAGAAGCTTAAGAATAGTAACACAGAAGATATTTTACAATTGCCATAAATTTCTCTAGAGACATCGGATCAAGGTGTTCTTTATATTATTCAAAAGAGGACTTCAAGATCTACAACTTTTATGAAGACCTCAAAGACGAATTCTATCTTCTTAGGGGTCAAAAATGGAATAGAAGATAGGTATAGACGAAAAATAGAAGAAGCAAAACACAGAAGAAGTTTATGAACAGTAACACAGACGAAGTTCATGAACAGTAACACAGGGAAGTTCATGAACAGTAACACAGAAGAAGTTCATGAACAGTAACACAAAGGAAGTTCATGAACAGTAACACAGACGAAGTTCATTAACAGTAACACAGAAGAAGTTTATGAACAGTAACACAGACGAAGTTCATGAACAGTAACACAGAAGAAGTTCATAAACAGTAACACAGAGAAAGTTCATGAACAGTGACACAGAAGGAGTTTCGGCCGCTTAGGTAGAAAGTAGATGAATGTAAGAATCAAATAAAGCAACTCTCTGACGAAGCAAAAGACAGACGAAACAAAAGACAAAGGAAACCAAAACATAGACGAAACAATTCAGAAGAAGTTTGTTCACAGAGGAATCAAACACAGACGAAGTAATATAGAGGAAGATGACGTCACCCAAAGGAAGCTGACGTCATCATAGAGGATATGTCTTTACAGACGATACAGAAAATAGAAGAAGCAGAACATATCACCTTTCATGCCTATAAGAATTCTATACATCGTTTTCATTGCTATTATACCTCCAAGCATGAAAACATCATCTACACCACTTCCTTTCTAATTCCAGAACACCACACATCTCAAAAAGCCAAAACTCACATAAATTCCAAGATCATAGACCACTATTCACGCTTACATGTTCTTTCTTCTGTATTTACTTTTCAATTTACCCAACATCCAAAAACCTCATATCTGTGCTTTACACTGTGAACCCTCTCATGCATATATATATCCAACATGCACATACTCATTTATACAGTGAAAACAACAATACAATCACTTACTTGCTTAACAAGTACTCTAACACTGAAAATGGAAGTTAACACCACAAAAACTGCTAAATCGCTATTCGGTGATGAAGTTCAGGGAAGAGAATCGCAATATGGAATGTTTCAGTGAAGAATGGAAAACTATAGTAGATTCTTCCTAACTTAAACAATATAATGCAGGGATCCATTCCATGTCCCTCACGTGTGCTAGTTACCTCAACTGACTCATCATTTGTCATAATTACAAAATATAGTGGATTCTTCCTAACTTAAACAATATAATACGTGGGTCCATTGCTTGTCCCTCATGTATGCTATTTATCTCCAACGATTCACCATTTTTCATAATTACAATTATCCATATATAATTCCATTAACCTGGAAATGCCAATGAAAACATGTACAATCAAATGAACATGCCAAAACAATATGTAAGTCATAAATAACTTATGTCTAACGTGCATTCTAGCCGGATAGGTAACAGGATGTTACATGTACCATGCCTAACCTTTCCACCATCTCACCATCAATACCGCCCATCATCATCTACAGCTCTCCTGATCATCGACCACTTAGCTTCTCTAAGCTAGTGTTCTCGAACAACAGCTACATTCAACAATGAGCAAACCTCTAGTGACTTCTTGACAAGAGCAAGTGACAATCAACACTTACCGTCGCTAGCACTCACCATTGTTATGTCCTCTATTGACCATTCTTTATGTTCGTAAAGTAACTGCCATAAACACTACAAGAAAATCATACATTAGCGATGGACAATTACCGATAGAACTAATACCATAGCTAATTACACACGAAAGATCAATAACCATCGGTAAAACTGTCGTGAAAAATTTCAGTTTGCGACGAACAAAATTGTCGTTAGTAAAGGTGGAGGAAAAATATTCGTGCAAATTTTCTGACAAAATTTAGTGATGAAAATGTCATACCAGTCGGTAAATTAGGCAGGAATGCTTTTCGCAATTAAATAGCATCGAAATTTTACCAACAAATATAGTGTCTGTCTGTGAATTTTACACAGTTTTGGTTTTTTACCAACGGTAATTTATTTCGTCGGTGATGTTCTGATGGAATACCCTTTCCGTCGTTAACTTCATATTAGTCATTTTAGAAAATCAAAAACGACGTCGTTTGGTTTAATACCAAATGGCGACGATTCAATTCAGGGTTAAATGCACCTTAAACCTTCCCCCTTGTTTTCTCATCTGTTCCTTCTCTATTTTTTCTCATTCCTCGCATTGTCATCCGTAGTCCTACATCTCCTCTTCTCGTCGTCGCCATCTGTCGCACGTCTGCAGCTTCACCTCTTCTCGCACTCACCGTCCATCGCAAGTCTGCAGCTTCTCCATTTATGTAAGTTTACGATTATGTTTCTCCATTTGTTGAGTTTTGCATGACTTGCTGACTTATGCTTTTTCTTGTCTCAGTTGAATTTAACATGGTTTTCATCTTGTTAATTGTTCTTAATGGGCAATTTTTAGTGAAAACACAATAATATATGAATATTGTCTATGACTATAAGGTTCTATACTTAATAATCATTTGTTAACTGAGCATAACAATATACAAAATGCTTTCTCTTGGATGTATTGCCTGATGAAAACTTTAGTTTTTCATTAAAGGTTTGAAAAGGCTTTTTACTTTAGGTATTATTAAATTTTTGGTTTTTAAGGACTGAATTTGATTAAGGTTTTAATTTGGAGATTTTGATTAGGGTTTGAATTTGGATATTTTGATTATAGTTTTTAAAGACTGAATTTAATTAAAGTTTTAATTTGGAGATTTTGATTAGGGTTTGAATTTGGATATTTTGATTATAGTTTCAATTTGGGGATTTTGATTAAGGTTTCAAGCACATCTATAGATTTTTAAGTTTAACCTAATGCTTATTTGACACTGGGATATAGCTAGACTTGAGTATAATTTTGTTTATATTTTGATAGTAAAATTAAGAATGTTGGATTATTTTCTTACGTGATTTTAAATATGAGTTAATTAGATGTTCACTTATAATTCCATTTTCATTATAAATAGTTCTCATACATTGGAGATTTCTTCATATTACTATTTACTAAAATTGTATAATAAATGGTGTTTTGTTTCAAATTTGGGTCTAGTTTTGTAGTATTTTCATTGTTTATAACATCAAGTGATCAAAGTTAATATACAATTTAATTAGTTAATCTAATAGTGTTAGAATTGAATGTTTTGTACTTCACGGCAAAAACTCCATTTGTTTACAAAATAGCAAGTTTTTTTTATATATTGAATGTCTGTATAGGTCGATGTAATTAGATTATTGAATTGTAAACTCATTTAAATATAATTCTACAACATTCAAGCTTAATTATTTTAGCTATCAATTTTGTTATAAGGAATGAACAATAATAGTTTGTAGGGAATGTATAACAAGCAAATTTGGTTTTAGTATTGCTATCTTAAATATGTAGATAATTGTCATTTACAACTTGTGATAATCTTTCTTTATCCATCTTTTATTATAAAATTCTAGTTCTACTTGTGATAAAATACAACTATGTGAACTTTTAGTTACGTATGACAAAGTATTTTTCATTACTAATATTTTAAATTAAAAACAAAAGGAGAAAACCTAATTTTCCAATCTATTGTTTTGCTGCAATACAATTCTATTGTTTCCCTTTTACCGAATGACTCTCTTAGTCTCTCTAGCAATTTGACTCTCTTTTTTTGTGTTTTTGTAAGCAATAAAAGGATATGATATAGGTTTTGATTAAATGCAAGGATTCTTTTTTTTCGGTAAGAGGGATCTATTAAATCCAGAAGAATCCTCATACCTTTTACAGAGCTGGTGATTTCGAGATCTATTTCCTTTGTCCTTTCTTTTACTTTGTTTTCCTTTTTTGTTGGTTTTGTGCTCAAACTTACAATTAATAAGTGCAACTAGTTGTGAATTGTATTATTCTTAACTAATAAACTCTTATTAGGAAAGAGTATATGATTCCTTTTAAACAATTTATGAGTTTTGGTTTTGGCTTAGAGGTGTGGTGCTTATTGTAAATACTTTAACTGAGTTATAATTACTTTTCACCCTAGACGTAAGATTATGTAAGGCTACTCTTCACTCATGAAAGATGGTTATGTAAGGATTACTCTTCATCCATGAAGGATTATTATCTAATAGTTCCTTTTTACCCATTAAAGAAGAGTTTATGGTCAACTAGAATTCCTAAGATTGTTTTTAAGAGTGGATGTATATTAAGGAGGACTAATTACAGGTTGAAATATGCCATCAAAGAGAAGACAGGATATGATGCGACCAAGATTCAGACCACGATTCGGAGGAACTTACTGTACAAGTGATGCATCTCATGGTGTCGCAGCTGGAGTTGAATCAACTCCTCCCCCTCCAGCTACTACACTTGCAAATGAGACATCACCTTCCGTATTTGCTGCTACACCATCCACTACCCTTACATCATTCACTACCCCTATACCGAAAGAGATATCAGGGGTAAATAACACAGATGAAGGAGGTAGTCGTTAGCCTGAAACTTAGGGACCTGATGGAAGAACTTACATCACAATTGTCAATAATATGTAAGTGAAAATACACGAAATACTATATGTTTATAATTAAGTTATAAGTTTAAATTTTAAAAATGGTATAAATTTTTTTGTTTTTATATTAGATTGATTCCATTTAGACCGTACTCAAGAAACATGACATCAAAATTCAAGGAGAAGATTGATCTTGAGAGTTATATATAGAAGAATATCTTTCATGAGACAAAGGAATTTTACTATCAGGAGTTTGAGGTACAAAAAAATTATTTTCTTTTTTAGTACAGTTTTATACATTAATTAGATAAATATTATTACATCACAAGTATTAATCGAATGTTTTTTCTTTTGTTTCAAAAAGAATTTTTTGGGATTCTCAATTTGACATGATCATTTATAGAGTATGGGAGAAATAAGCACGTATATGTTATCACGATTTTTTTGTTGCGATACACAAGGCTGGTATATGACCACCTTACATTTTTTAATAAATATGGAGTCATTGGCAGTAGTATTGGACATCACCTGAGGCAATGTTCATTTCAGAGCATAATTCGGCCAACAGACGTGGAAGACCAGAGGGAGAGAATCTTCCCGTACATATGGGAGGATCAATTACCTACTACGAGCATGCAGTGAGACTTGTAAGTATCTACACTTTACATTTATATTCTCATTTCTTTACTTTGTTGTATTTCAATTGAATTTGATGTGTGAAATTTGAAATGAAAATATGTGTTTCTTGTTGAGAATGATAATGTTATAAATGTATGGTGCCATATATGGTTGTATTTTTGAGTTTTTTCTTTGTTCAACAGGGGGTAAATATCATAAAATAGATAAAACTTAGCCGAAATTTTTATAAAACCTAATTCACTTATAACATTTTATTCTTATGCAGGAAAAGTCTATGGGCATAAGGCCTACACCCCGTCAGCTCTTTTTGCATACTCACATTAAGAAACATGACGGTGTGACATTCATCAACAGCCGTTGTAGAGAACTCATTGTATGTGAAATTTATGGTTTAATGTTAATGCTTAATAATTATCACTTACTAATATAAACATTACCTCTGATACGACCAAATACAAGAAAGCATTTAACAACAGTCTCAACAGTCTGAAGATGTTGATGAAACTCAAACCTATCTTCATGCAGTGGGTGGTAGGGATCGTCGGGGAAGGATATTTGGGTTAGGTTCATTTGCGAATACATATTATTCGCAATCCTCCATGTCCAGGACAACATCATCTAATAGGTGGTCTACAACCAATGAAGTCCAAAAACTTCGAAACATAGTGCAGGCATTAGCAACTCAGTTGTAACAGTCGATGCAGTACATAGCTCATCTCCGTAATGAGGTGGATGAGTTGAAGGGTAAGGGTAGTACCTCATTTCACCGATCAGAGCATCCGCCATCTCCAAATTAATAGTGTACTTTTGGTCATTTTATTAGAATTACGAAAACTTATTATGTATAATTTAATGTCTTTATTATCAATTAAGATATTTTCAACTTTATATCATCAATCAAATTTATGTTTAAAAAATTAAATGTATACTATTA
>JANIIA010000009.1:17995262-18023705 GCA_027478495.1 Erythroxylum alaternifolium | reverse complement strand
CCTCTAGTAGATTTTGTGATAAACAACATGCCAGTTTCTCTAGTGATCCTTGATAAATTCATTATAATAAAGATCTAACTAAAAATAATTCAATTCAATTAATTCATAACAGTGAGCTACAAAAACAAAATTTTGAAGCATTTTTATGCACCGTTCTTGAAATTTTAAAAAAAAATCTAGGAACGGAGCCTAGCATCTTTGGACGAGACTGTGTTTTGCTTAATTTTGATAATAATTGCATTAGGGCCATTTGTTTTCTTGGATCAATAATTGTATCCAAAGGCCCCTGGGGGATGCGGCTTATTTTGGCTGGTATAGCTGTTTCTTGATGACTTCTTGTTGAATTTGTATCTTCTAAGGATGATAATTGTCCTATAATCCAAAAACTCGTTAATGTCTTCGCTAATATACCAAAAAGTTGTATCTGTGTTAATTGACATTTATTACCAATACGTGGTAAAGAGGAGAAGGATGCCGGTGCATGCATTTAACTATAAGAGTTACGGGTCACACACAAATGTTCAGTTGATTCAACTTCCCGAGCTCGTCATAGTTCTCTTCTCTTTTTTTTTTTTTGGGGGTAGATTTGTTATCCATACAGATCTCTTCTCTTCTGTGTTGATGCTCGAACTTAAAAACAAAAGTCCATATATTATGCTAATTAGATTTTTGTATTAGAAAACATTAGCTATTACAATACATTGTGCATGACTAGGATTAGTAACATTCTTTAGTGTGTGATAGAATAAAAGGGGCGGCTTAACAAGCTGAAGACCGAAGACCAAAGACCAAATAATTGTTGATATGTAGTTATGATTTACGTACAATAATGTCCACGCAGAATTATCGTTGATTTTACGTTTAAGAAGGCTCTAGTTGATATCTCTACGGAACTTACCAAGAAGTCTCAAGTTGATAGCTCTCCGGGAACTCACCGCCGAGAGTTTTTACGTCCATAGAAAAGTAGGATGATTGGACGTTCTTGGACGCATTTGGTTCATAATTATTTCACTCGTCGATTCACTTCTATTTTCTTTTTTTTTAATGCGAAATTCGACTAGCATACTCTTTTTTTTGCGGATGAGAGGAATTTCACATCAAAGGTTACTTAACCCTTCTCTAAAAAATCAAATGCTTAGTTCTAGAAAAATGATAATAAAATTTATATTAAATATAGTAAAGAATAGAATCGCTTCCGTTCTTCTCATAATCGAGGAACATGCATTACTATCCTAAAAGTTACTATCCTAAAAGTTGATATAAAAATATTATTCATCCATTCATAATAAATTACCAAGTATTCTTTCTCATTCTTTATCCTTTCTTTTTTTCTCATACCAACTAACTAAGCATCCCCTTAATACTTTGAATAAATATACAACACAACTAAGCTAAATCTACTAAATAATTACTTGCATGATTAATTATAAAAGTACTTACCTAACATAAATTTCATTTAATGGTAATGAGTATCACTTGTCTCCCAAGTCCCAACTTTTTAGTATAAATTGGGGTTTCTTTCTATGACCCTGTTGGCCAATCAACAAATTGCATTAACTATTAGTTGATTGTATCAGCGATTAGCTGATAGGGGATTAATAGAAATGATTTGACAAGCGGATTAGTTGTTTATTTAAAGATGTTTAGTAAAATGAGTTGTTTAGTATTAATTGTTTATGTCTAAAATGACTTATGAAAATATGACTTTAGAAAAAAGATTTATAAGAATATGAGTATTATATCTTAGTATTTTTTGAAATATTTTTATAAAAATTTAGATATAGCAAAAGAAGTCAACATCATCATTTAAAACAAAGGTTTATAATAATCAAAGAACGGTGTCTAACTATTATTAAACTAGAAACAATATTGTCATGAATGGTTATCATCTCCCGAGTTCTCAATTCTTCAATACTTCTTGTGTAGAGTTAACTTCAAAATCTTCAAATACATTTAAAGGTATAAATTTAGGATCTTGATCAATGATGTTAACCTCATCGGTTGATACATTGCTATTCTCACAATTTTAGGATGTAGCTACTAATAAAGTTAAATTTGTATGTGCTATTAAGAGAATGAAATTTATCATAATAGGATAAACTTATCTCTATTTCTATTTCTATCTTTATCACTATCTCTATATCTATCTCTATTTCTATTTCTATCTCTTTAGTAATTTGTAATAACTTTTAGACACAATCGTCTTTTTGTCCTTTAATTTTTTAGTCGCTGTTTGAAAATGCTCCTTATAAGCCTTGTTTGGTAAATGACTTATCAACTATTTTATGGCAAATTGAAAGATTTTAGCTATTTGATCATGTTAAACCACTGATAATTATGTTTGGTAATCAACTGATTGAGTTAGCTGATTGAACTCAATCTGTTGATTTTGAAAACGCTATTATGAGAATTGTTTTCCTCCAGTGGCTAAGAAATTAAGGGACTGAAAGAAAATTACATCCAAAAGTTATTATAGAGATAGAGATAGAGATAGAAATAAAGATGAAGAGAGATAAAAATTTGACTTAATTTATACAAATTTTAAAAAGTTACTCATTAAATTAAAATTTTAAAATATTTAATATTAAATTAAATTTTCAAAATTTTAATATTAAATTAAATTTTCAAAAATTTAAATACTTTTTAAATTTTTATCTCTAATTATATTACATTAATTACTTTTGTATAGACCTGATATTTAGGCCTCTTTTTATATCAATATTTAGTATATAATATTATTACTACTTGTATATTGTGTTTAATTCAATTCAATTTAATTTGAAATTAATAAGTCAAATTTAAATTAATTATTTTTATCTACGTTTAAATTTTAAGAGATTAATATAAACAATTTTTTTCAAAAAATTTTATTTTAATTTAATATTTTTAAAATATAGTTTCAAATTTTATAATTTTAAAATTTAATATTAAAATAATAAAAATTATATTTCCTTAAATTAGAAATTAAATTGATATCATTTTTATAGACCCAATTTCATATTAAGCTCATTGATGTTGTATTTGAGGAAAAACTCCTGGTGTGATTCAACCGACCTCATTCTCAAGCTTATTTTTGGTGACATTTTCGTGATCTCTCAAGTTCTGCAGTTGGCTCTTCGTGGTACAAAACTAAAAGGATCTCAAGAAGTTTAAATCTAGCTCATTCGTCATTGAGAAGTTATATCGAAAGGGCTTTTGATATTCTTAAGACTCGTTGGAAGATATTCGAGAAAATGATGGTGTTGACTTCTTTTGCTCTATCTAAATTTTTATGAGAATATTCAAAGAAATACTAAAATATAAACAGCTAATACTTGTGTCCTTATAAATCTTTTTTTAAGTCATACCCTCGTAAGTTATTTTACACATAATCAACTAATACTAAATAGTTAATTTTATCAAACATCTTTACATAAACAGTTGATGTATCCGCTGGTCAAATCAACTATATTAATCCACTGATAGAATCAGCTATTAGTCAATGTAATTCGCTGATTGCCAAACAAGGTCATAGTAGTGTCTTTAAAAACAACATATTGGGTTCAATCCACCAACCCAATCTGCTAATTACTAAACATAATTATTGGCTGTTTGATGTGGTCAAACAGCTAAATACATCTTAATCCACCAAAAAATAGTTGATTAGCTATTTACAAAACAAATCCTATATCATAAAACGTAACATATGCATAATCATTTATCATATGCATCCATTAAATTATGATAAAATTATAAGTTTAAATACGTGTCAAGTTCTAAAAATTTTTTCGCCCTACATCAATTATTAATGAAAATAGATGAACTTTGGTATATGTTTGAATTTAAGGTCACTACGTTTAGATTATATAAATTAGAAATTAACTTTTTTTAGAAAGAATAAGGTTTAGCTAATTCGAAATAGACACTCATGGTCCTCTTTTCTAATATTTGTATTTCATAGGCCTCTTTTCTAATATTTGTATAGCTAACATGTCAGTGAAAAAAAACTTTCACAAACTTCAAAAGGTAACTGAATGAATATGTAACGTTAATGAATTTACATTTTATTAGAGAGGAAGGAAAAGATAATTTTCATATATCAACCATATTCAATATATAACTTTTGTATTTAAGCTGATTTATTATAAGATGTAACCTCTTAAATGAGCATACATTAACTATATAATATCTTGCATATCACACTTCAAAGTAGAATATCTTTTTTGGAAATTGAATAAAATTTATATTAACAATAAAGAAGTTACAATGATTTCACAAGATAGTACAAATTATTGATCTAATTGACTAAATTATTATTTAGGATTAAATAATTTGGTTATTCCTAATGCCTATATTTGAAGTATGCTGAGCAGTTTTAGAAATCATAATGGATTTGATCCAATTGATGATATCTTTAACTATTTGATGCCTGTTTACTTCCTCACCTATGTAGATCCTTTTGTTCCTTTCTTTCCACAAGGAGTAGATTGTTGTTGTAAAAGTTGTTGCACCTTTAGCTTAACAATTCAAGTGATCCAATTTAGAGTTGTTAGCCAATCATAAGAAGAGCAACTATTTGTAAACAAGTATAAAATTTTGCTCCACACTACTTTGGAGTATTTGTATTAAAAGAATAAGTGTTCCTGATCTTCTTCAACTTCTTTGCACAACACACCTATTGGATCATATGAGTCAAACCATATATTATTAGTATATGAATCTTGTTTTTAATAATTAACCAGGTAAATATTGAGACTTTCTGATTCATGGAATTCTTCCATAGGTGGTTGAACCAAGGTATAGTCTGATCTTCTATCTGCAGTGCTATATAACATGATTTATTAGTGAATACTCTAGTAGGATCAGGTGACTATGCCCTCTTTTCCCAATTAGTAATCTGAGGGAAATATTTCATCAAAAACTGGCGACATCAGATCTGCGAGGCATGAGGTGTGGGTGACCAAGATCTGCGAGCGTGAGCAAAATGACCCAGATCAGCGAGAGGCATTAAAAGCACCACCTCCAGACCTGAACTCATCTCAATGTTACCCATGCAAGCTTCATAACAACTCTATGGTGTTCGTCTCAGCAGAGGGTCCTCCTTCGTCGACTATGGAGATTGGGGAAGCCTTCTCTGTAAAGATGAATTCCCAGTTCTTAGTAGAGAAGCCCTTTAAGGCTCCCCGGAGAGGCACACTAACAGGTCCTCAATAGAGATGGGGGAAAATACGGCGGATGGGTCATGCTGTAAATTGAACCCTAAATAACATAAGAAAGGGGCTTTATCACTATCACAATGTTATGAAAGATGGGGTCTTAACTCCTTCGATCGAACTTTTGAAGGTTAGAGCAAAAGCGTGGTCTTTGTCACTAGTCAATTTCTTCTGGTCTAAAAGACTGGCCTTCCCGGCAATTAACGCGTGGGCTAAAGCTAGGTGGGGGAAGAAAGGGCTACAAAAGGCCATGTTGAGAGAAGATGGCTCAAATTTGTTCAAATTTGCTGACGATTCCTACTTATAGGAGTTAGTTGAATAGAGTCCTTAGCACTTCGGTGACTAGCTGTTGTTTCTAGAGAAGTGGAGTCCGAGAATGGACATGGACCGAAGCCTGTTTGAGGCATCCGCATATGGGTTCATTTCCACAACTTGCCGATGAAGTTCTGAACAGTTGCAGATCTCAGTTATGTGGCTGGCTTCTTAGATAAGCCAGTTTGTATAGATTCATAAACTGCCTCTATGGAGAGGATAGGTTATGCAAAGTTATGTATAGAAATTCCTAAGTGTGTGGTTCTGACTGATAGCCTCCTGATTCTTAGGTTAGGTGAGAATAGGGGGATGGAGAAAGTGGTGATTCCTATAAGCTCTCCCTGAAAGTCGAACAACATTGTGAGAAAATGGGTTCCCACAGGCAAGGTTTTTCACTCGTGATGGCATGAAGACCTTAGCAAGGAAGTTAGATATGGAAAAGAGTTGGAGAGAGTCACTGATGTTTCTCGTCATGGTCCCTCAGAGGAGGGTAGTCTGCTGATTAATTCTAAGGAAAAATCATAATATAGTTGACAAAGGAGAGGAGTCAACCTATGTGGAGATTATTGTTGGCTCTTCACTATTGATCAAGGATGGGCAGATAATAAGTAATAATTTGCTGGACCCATTGCAAAAAGATGAGATAGTTAACCTATTGATGGCAAGAACTTTATGTCTTATGAGGATCCAATTGTGCAACTGGGGTTGAAAATTTTAAGATGGTTGATTGTTCTGAGATGTCTCATGTCAAGTCCCCTATTGGTTCTAGATTGGAAAAATGTAATGTTATGCGAGAACCTTCGAACTATGAGGTGGTTGTCAAACATAGTGATTCTCTGAGTTGTGAAGAATCATATGTGCAGTTGCATGTCAGAACATCCAAAGTTATTACAAAAAGCATTTATGTAGAGGATGAAACTATTAGTATTGTCACGGGTTTGCATATTGGTGCGTGGTTACTGGTGGTGAAGATAATGGTAATCAAGTAGTTGGTGTGTGGACTAAACAAGTTATCACACATATTTCTCAGGGAAAGATGACTCTGGACAATTCTAGTGCAGAAAATGGGGAGAATCTAAACAATAGCACGAATGAGTTCACTTCCAAATATTTGGAGCACCGTTTGATTGAGTGGGCTAACATGCTGACTCCAGCTGCAATTGTTGCGCAAACTGAGAATCAGGAGACAGGAGATATAGAACAAATAGAGGACTGTAATATTCCACTAGTTGTAGCTCATATCCTAGACATCCCTAGTAATTTTTATATGCAACTCAAATCTGAAAAAAAGAAATCTGCTATGAAAAGAAAGCAAAATCTCAAATACCTGAAATGGTGAATGAGCTTTTCCATGAGAATGAAACTTCAGCGGTGCCTATAATTGTTTCTTGCTGTTATCTATTATGCAGATAGTCATGTTATCTCCTTTAAGGAGTTTTTATTCTTAGGCCATATTGTAATATGATAGTAGGCTTAAAATCTTGAATTCGTTGTATCGTCAATCTAGTTTTAACTATAATAATATGCTTTTTAATTTTTCGAAAAACAAGTTGAATCCTCTAACATTGCCACTCTTTTGTCCATGATTCATAGTGAGGACAATTTTGTATCGACAGGAAGTCTGCTAGACCTAGAAAGAGAAGATTAATTCACTCATTTGAATATTGCATGTCACACTATCCAAAAAAGGGGTAAAAAAAGGCTATACAGGTAATAAGAATTATAAATCTCCTAAATGAAATAAATAAGTAGATCTGGGACTTATACAATAACAAATTTTAATTTTAACCACATATCATTTATGGCGTTAATCAACAAGTGAAATTGAGATCCAAACTTCTCGGTTTATTAGTCTAATTTTCAATTAATTAAACCAAAAAAGAAAAGGAACAGTGAGTCTGACGTAACAATAGCGTCTTGATGATTTTACAACAATAATAGTAATAAAAGAAAAAAATAGATGTGATGTTTTGACCAACGGAGCCAAAGTGCGGGCAACACCGATTCAAAGGTCATATCAATGGCACGTGTATTTAGTAAACTCATCTCTTCAATCCCTACTCCCTACCCCTTCCCTTCGCATCTAAGAAACTGTGCTTTCTGTAGACCCATGCAGAAGCAGATATACACACACACATATATGTATATTGCAATCAATTAAAATATGCGTGTCAAACTCAAACTTCTGTAATATAATATGTACTTCAATGCTTACTAACTAAAACTGATGGTGCGATTTTTTGAGTAGGGGGCGCCAATTCCAACAACTCCTCTGCTTACCTTTCCACTAGTATCGTTGTCTCATAAATAAGCTTCATCAATTTGCTTCTAGCTAGTCAGGCTTGTGCATACCAAATACCAATAGCCTGGTACTCTTACTGCCAATATACGCCCATCGTATCAATGCTTCCAATACTCCACTGTCACTGGTAATTATTTAACGAAAATAAAGAAACAAATATATTTTTCCATCAGTATACCAAAAACTGTATAGTAGATAAAAAGGAGGAAGCCTCTTCAAGAAAAGCAAAAAAAAAAGAAGATACATTATACATATATTACACATCCAAGGATGATGTGTTGTCAAAGAACAGCATGAATACAAGTGAAGAAAGGGAAAAGGAGAGGAGTGGAGGGGAGCGATCTTAGGCTTTTTGAAGGTCAACATATACACAATACAATAGAAGCAGTTAGTTGAAAACAGCCATCAACATCTTCATCCACCATGCCAGTGCCACTCAACATTTGCTATATATGACGCCGCTCTTCTCGCGTGCACGTAAAGACTAAACAGTACCAGAAGTCATTTGGGACTCAGATTAAATTTTGTACACCAACAACTGCATCTCCATTGGATTTATTTTTACGCCGTAAAATAAGTAATCTAACTAAGAATATATTATTTATGTAAAAAGGCAGAGGTAGTACTGGGCACCTTTTTGCTCTTTAAAAGGGCTTAGTTTTCATTTTTGCGACAGCACAATAATTACTACAGCTGCAAGATTAGGCCCTGGCTCAGCTCTCAGCCTGAGCCTCAGGCAGTCAATGCTGAGAGCTGTACTGTTATTAAATAGAAAAAGAAAAAGAAATGGATAGAAAAGGTGTAGTCAAAGTCGGATGCGTGAAAACAAGAGGATTTAATGGAAGGACATGCCAAAACCCATTTTATTATTCATTTCCTTCCTGTTGGTTTTCTATTGCTCATTTATTAGATTGTGTTGCTGTTTTACGTATGGCCAACGCGGGCCACAATATAATCAACAAACGTCAAGTCTTCCAATCCCTTTGTTGATCCCAAACTAGCAAACAAAACCCGCTTAACACACAACCATGGCTTGGAACGTTCGACATCATAGGGGTACTTTGGTCTTTTCACTTGTACCAAAAACGCTACGGGTGCCCATAACGGGCCCAGTTGCCGTGTTATTGGGTGATGAGATGACACTCATTATATCATATATCATCGCTTCTCTGGCCACCTTCTCCCTCCTATTTATTTCTCTCACAGTTGCACACTCCTCGCTTTGTTACTTCCATTAGACATTCACACCCCCACCCTCCACTAGGAAATGACCCCATTTTCTACACCTACATAATATCTTTCATCTTCTTGTTCTGGTGAGCACCGTATATGACTATAATGGCTAAACCAAAGCTCTCTGCTTCCATGCTCTTCGTTTTGCTTGTGGTTTTAGGTAATGGGAGTCATACGATGGCAGTGAACCAACGGGAAGAAGCGGACCGAATAACATCACTTCCTGGACAGCCTCATGTGAGTTTCCAACAGTTCTCTGGCTACGTAACTGTTGACAAGGTTGCTGGTAGAGCTCTCTTTTACTGGCTCACTGAGGCTTCTCACAACCCCCTCTCCAAACCCTTGGTTATTTGGCTTAATGGAGGTGAGATCTCTCTCCCACTTCGTTATGCTGCTTCCTTGCACGTTCATGTTTCCGTACACATAGAAACATTCATAGGACGTCAGACCTTGGAACTGGAGAGCAAGAAAGGTTTTTTGGTAGGTTGCATATGGGAAGAAGCTGAAACTGAGAGGGAAACGATCATAACTTTTTTTAAGTTGTGCTCTCTGTTACTGTTATATTGCTAGTCCCTTGTGGTAGTTATGAACACCCCTGTAGATAGTCTAAAATGTACGATATCCTAATTAGTTTAAGTATAAATTGTATTAGTATAACAATACTTTGGCTTAATGTTCCCCTTAACAAGATAAATGCTTACATACGTTACTATCTTTTTTGTTGCCGACATTTCTTTTTGGTTCTTCAGCTGACTAAAATTGGCTTATAGATGACCAAGGCTTCTGGACACCTCCATCCAAATGTTCTTGGATTTTATAACATTCTTTCATGCAAAGACCCGTGTTTGAAGTGGGTAATTGGATTTTAGTCCTTTTTTTTATTTTATTTGGGGAGAAAGAGATAAGAACAGCAGATGAAGCGGGTGGCGTCCACATTTACATATACATTACTAAACGATTTAATGATAAAAAAAAGTTGAATTTAAAGAAATTAAATACTTTATTAAGAGTTAAAAAAGATATGCAGTCAATGCATAAAGTCTCAACTTCCTTAAATTGTGTTTTGTTTTCTTTAATCCCTTCTGGATCACTGCATGGAATAATAAGGAAGATAAATTCCTGAAACAGCCCTCATTTTTATTACAGTTTGCTAGTTCGGCTGCTTTGTAAGGTTGTGTAGGTGCCCCATCAAAATAAGAGCTAATCCTGCAAATTCTAGCTATTATTAGGCCTCTGCACATGTCATTACTTGCTATAGTTCATTACTCACTGTTTATTTAATTAAGTACCTTCAACTCCTCGTACTACCAACTCAGCATGTTATGGCCTTCTTCGCTTCAGCTAAAAATCATAGGCATACCTATAAAGATTTCCTTCTTACTTTTTCCTAAGATGTAGTTATGTCACTTTGCGTCATTTTTCTTTTTCTAATTGGCTTGCATACTGTAAAGCACGCGCCTTTTCTAGACAAGAAATAGGCTTGATGATCTTTTGCTCTTTTGTAGCCGTTGTATCCATTTCATTACCGGCTCTTCTGTTTTGTCTCTTTTGAATCTATATAACTTTGCAGGTCCTGGCTGCTCTTCTGTCGCATATGGCGCATCTGAGGAAATAGGACCGTTCAGAATAAACAAGACTGCTTCAGGCCTATACCTGAACAAATTCTCATGGAACACCGTGGCCAACCTCTTGTTCTTGGAAACTCCTGCCGGTGTTGGCTTCTCTTACACCAACAGGTCCTCTGATGTGCTCAATACTGGCGATATTCGTACTGGTAGGACCAAAGCATCCAAAGTTCTATACATAATTGCCATTATAGTCACTTTCTGAAAACATAAATGTGTGCTTGTAGGTAATTGGTAGGCCATAACTCGAAAGCTTAGCTAGTTAGGCTAGCACCACTAAAGTTCTAATGATTATGCCACCACGCACCATGGGTAGCTAGGCTTTTCCGTATTGGTTGCAAAGAAGCCATTGGTCAATTTGATTGGCAGGATTAACGTAGTTTTAATGATAAAATCAAGTCAATTAAAACATATAACATCCTCATGAATGGAACTCCTGTCCACATCTACTTGGATGGGGGCATTTCCCTTAGCAATGCAATAATTCCCCAAGTTTTTAACTCGGAATTACCTTTTCTAGTATGTTGTGGACATTAGAAAAAAGGATAAGCCTGTATGATGCCTTTCTTTGTAACAATTTTAAAAGTTGGATTGTTTGTTGTTGTATTCCAAATTCCAGTTTGGAAGTTATGAGCAGATGTCTTGACCCCTTTTTCAGCTAAGGACTCGTTGGAATTCGTGATTGGGTGGATGGATAGATTTCCCCGATACAAGGACCGAGAGGTATTCATTACAGGAGAGAGTTACGCAGGTCATTATGTTCCTCAGTTGGCTAGAGAAATCATGATGTACAATAAAAAGTCTAAGCAGCCAATCAACCTCAAAGGAATTATGGTAATGCTATTGTTTCATGGACCTTTTAGGTTCTCACAACAAAATGAAAAGGAAAAGCATCATTTGCCTGTCTCTTCTTAATATCTCTAATTGAACCACAAAAGAAACTTGTGCAGGTTGGTAACGCTGTGACGGACAACTATTATGACAACCTTGGAACGGTGACATACTGGTGGAGCCATGCAATGATCTCTGATAAAACTTATCAGCAGCTCATCAACACGTGCGATTTCCGTCGGCAGAAGGAGTCAGATGAATGTGAATCAGTGTACAGCTATGCCATGGACCAAGAATTTGGCAATATCGATCAGTACAACATCTATGCTCCACCTTGTAACCGCTCTGATGGTACCGCTCGCCATACTATTCGATTACCACACCATCACCATAAGATTAAGGTACAGTCTATATGTATAATTACTAGTGTTACTGTTATAATTAATAGTTGACTTGCTGGGATTTTATCAGATTTTTAGGCAGATATCTGGTTACGATCCTTGTACTGAAAAGTACGCAGAGATCTATTACAACAGGCCAGATGTACAGAAGGCACTACATGCCAATTCAACGAGGATTCCTTACAAATGGACTGCTTGCAGGTGAGTTTTGTTACATACCTTTTACAACAGGCTAACGCTTGTGTCACAAATTTAATGAAATATGAGCTCTTGTTAATACAGTGAAGTTCTAAATCGAAATTGGAACGACACGGAGGTTTCCGTCCTTCCAATTTACAGACAAATGATTGCTGGTGGCCTCAGGATTTGGGTTTTCAGGTAAGCAAACTCTTCTCAAGTTCCTTACTTTCCGTAGATATTTAAGTAATTGCTATAATGATGGGGAAAAAAAATCTGTAGTGGTGATGTTGATTCAGTAGTGCCAGTTACAGCCACCAGGTACTCCCTTGCACAGCTAAAATTAGCAGCAAAAGTTCCATGGTATCCTTGGTATGTTAAGAAGCAGGTCAGTGACATTAACACCTTTGTTTGTTTGAATTTGTATGGTCAGAAAAGAAACGATAACTGATAGGTGAATTAGAGACTGTTTTCCCCATTGGACACCTTTTGAAACAGTCCTCCGGTGACACTGGTTTAACCTCTCATTGCGCCTTTGAATAGTCTGTTAAGAAAAACAACATATGAGTAAGGATTCAACGAAATCACATCTAACAACACAGTCAGCATATTCTCTTCTTTTATAGCTTTCTGCTCGTAGAATTACGAGACTTTTACCAGCTAATAAACCATTATTTTTAGTTTATTAATATTGCTTTATCTATCGGCATGTATAAATCCAACAAAGAAAAACATGAAGAACGTATGTGTTATTTCCTTTGCCCTTTAAGGTTGGAGGCTGGACAGAAGTATACGAGGGGCTAACATTTGCAACAGTGAGAGGGGCTGGTCATGAAGTGCCACTTTTCAAGCCCAGAGCAGCCCTTCAGCTATTCAGATCATTTTTAAAAGGACAGCCACTTCCCAAGTCTTGAGAAACTAGGAAATTGGAATGTCTAAGAACATTGTCTCTCCAATTTAGTGAATCAAACAAGTTCTCTACGATCATTTAATACCAGCTGTTATTGTTATAGACATTGCCAAGGGAATGTCTCATTCTTACCATTTCTACAAAACTTGTAGGGAAGAAAAGAAGAGAGTTTGATATGTGTATAATTGAGAAATCAAATTGGACCATTGCAGAAGCTTTTGTTTATAGTATTTGTGCATTAGTTCAGATTTATGTTACTACTCAATTATTCAAAGGAATTTGATCTATAGGGTCTGATTTAGTGGACATTTCATTTCCTTCAAAGCCGAAAGTTCAGTCTGTTTTTTTAAATTTTGTTTTGGTTGAGGAGGATTTTATTGAGTAATCAAATCTTGATTGCGGAGCAGTTCGAAGTAAGAAACTTGATAGGCATCAGTACAGAACTTTCATGTAAGAACAACAGGAGAGGGAAGTATACAGTCAAGAGGCATTTCGAACTCAAGCCTATATTGATCATAGCATCAACGATTTTATTCCTATGTTTCCATCCGTGTTGAATCACAACATCATCAAGTTTAGAAAGTAGCCGACGACAGTCAAGAATTAAAATATTCTGTAGGTGGCCGTGATCATGAGCATTCTTGATGAGCTCCACCGCAGCTTTTGAATCCATCTTTATCACTAAAGGTGAAAAGAGCCATGTCGTTTGTTAAAAAAGAGAACCCAAAAGAAGATGAAGAACAGATGATTTTAGCATTCAAAAACACACTATTGTTTGACGTGGAAAATTAACTAACAAACTTTGTCGTTTAGTAGAGAATAGAACGAAATGCATGCATTATTTTCAACACACCCCCTCAAGCTAAGGCTTGTATAAATTCGAAAGCCTTAGCTTGGATATCATCTTCAAATGTTGCGCAACTCCCAGTGCTTTTGTTAACAAGTCTGCGACTTGATCTTGGCTGCTCACATGTTTGACCTCAATCTCCTTCTTCTAAATTTTTTCACGTACAAAGTGACAATCTACCTCAATATGTTTTGTTTGTTCATGAAAAATGAGATTTTGTGATATGTAGATCGCTGCTTTATTATCACATAATAGTTCTACCGTTTGCGTTAAATTGATTATGAAATTTTTCAACAGATGTCTCAACCAAGTTATTTCACATGCAACATTAGCCATGGACCTATATTCTACTTCTGCTGAGGATCTTGCCACTGTTTCTTGTTTCTTCGATTTCCATGCTATTAATGAAGTGCCAAGAAAAACACAATAGCCACTAACAGACCTCCTTGTTATTGGACACCTTGCCCAATGTAAATCACAGAAGATTTTCATCTTCAAGTCATTATTTGCTGAAAACAAGAGTCCCTGACCTGGAGTGCTCTTCAAGTATCTCAATATTCAAAATGAAGCCTCTTCATGAACTTTGCATGGCTTGTGCATTAATTGACTGAGAGTTTGTACAACAAAATTCAAATCTGGCCTCGTATTTGGCAAATATATTAGTCTTCCTATCAATCTTTGGAAAGATCGGATGTCTTCGAGTGGCTCACTAGCATTCTCTGTAAATTTTTGATTTTGTTGCGTTGGAGTAGTAGCTAGTTTGTAGGCTAGCATTCCAGTTTCTGAAAGCAGATCCAATGTATATTTCCTTTGACATAGATTTATGCCCTCTGGCGACTTCTAATCCTAAAAAAAATTCAATTCTCTTAAATCTTTGATGGAAAAATGTTTCCCAAGATGAGCCTTCAACTTACTGATCCGCTCTTCATTATTCCCAGCAATAACAAGATCATCCACATAAACTAAAATGACAACAAAATCATTGCCCTTTTGATACATGAATAAGGATGGTCAGCTCGTGATTGAACAAAACCAAAAAATGTTAGAGCTGATGAGAACTTCTCAAACCATTGTCTTGAAGCTTGCTTTGATCCGTAAATAGATTTCTTAAGCTTGCAAACGAGATTGCTGCTATCAGTCATCCCTCGTGCCTGAAGGTATCTCGATGGAACTTCCATATACACTTCTTCGAAGAGATTACCATGCAAAAAAGCATTTTGCACATCCAATTGATGTAATTTCCAATCGTGAACAACAACAATAGTGAGTAAAGTCTTGACAGTGGTCATTTTAACCACAGGTGAAAATATTTCATTGTAGTCAATCCTCCCCTACTGTGTGTATCCCTTGGCCATCAATCTCGCCTTGTGCCTTTCTAGGGAACCATTAGACTTCAACTTGACTTTATATACCCACTTGCAACTGATAGGATACTTTCCTGCAAGTAATTCACATAATTCCCAAGTTTTAGTAGCCTCTAAAGCCTGCAACTCATCATGCATTTCTTTAACCCAGTTGGGATTAGTGATTGCTTCTAAATAACTTTCAGGTTCTTTCATAGTGTCAAGGTTGGCAAGAAAACATTGATAATGTGTCTTAAGTTTATAATTAGTAAAGAAATTAGAGATAGGATACGTGGTACCTTGTTCCCGAGAGATATCCTGAGTACTGGAAGGAGCATCACATATATAGTCTCGCATCCAAATTCGTGGAAGTCTTTGTCAGGTGGATTTTCACACAGGTGGTGCTTCAAGTTCTAAACAGGTTGAGGAAAGGTCAAGAAAGGAGGTAGGCTGTGTGAGTTCAGAAGTTAGATTTGAGTGAGAAGAATAGGAATGAAAACAGTGTCAAGAAAGTCAATATGGCATGGATAGACCAGATTTTGAAGTTCTTTGGATTTTTCTTTATAAGGAAAAATGGTCTCATCAAATGTAACATCTTGAGATACGAAACTTCTTTCTGTTTCTAAATCATAGACTAGGTACCCTTTTTGGCTAAAAGGATATCTTAGGAAGACACATCGACTAGCCCGAGGAGCAAATTTATGTCTATCTACAATGGAAGTCGAAGCATAGCAAAGGCATCCTATAGTCTTTAAATGGTTTATAGGTGGTGGTTTTTGAAAAAGCTTTTCATAAGGGGAAAGGTTATGTAAGAGAGGTGTAGGAAGTCTGTTGATAATGTATGTGGCTGCTAATATGCAATCACCGCAGAAGATTTTAGTGGTAGGTTGGCTTGAAAACGTATGGCACGGGCTACTTCCAAAAGATGTTTGTATTTTCTTTCAACAAGGTTATTCTGTTGTGGGGTTGCAACACAGGATGTTTGGTGCATTATTCCAACTTCTGCAAATAATTTCCTGCAATCAGTTTGGACAAACTTTGATGCATTATTAGTTCTGATGGTCTTGATTTCCTTCTTGTATTGGTTTTTAATCATATATATGAAGTTCCTTGTATGCATAAATACTTCAGACTTCGAATTCATCAATATAACTCAAGTTGCTCTCGAAAAATCGTCAACAATAGTTAAAAAAAATTTTGCACCATTTTTAGAAGGGACACGAAAAGGACCCCAAACATGCATATGTATTAGTTCAAAAGGTGAATAGGCAATGCTGGTTTTTATAGGAAAAGGTAATCTAGTTTGCTTCACAAAAGCACAGACTTCACAAGGTTTTTTATCATAAGACAAATGGGGTAATAAATGTTTCAATTGCGAAAAAGGTGAATGGCCAAGCCTAGCATGCCAAAGGCTATATGGATCAGCACCAGTAACTTTATTACATGTAGGATAATCCATGGTGTTAGGAGTGAACTTGTAGAGATCTTGATGCTCCCTACCAGTCCTCAAAATCCTCTTAGAAACCAAGTCCTGCAAAAAACAATGTGTCGGAAAAAAATCACACAACAATGTAATTCTTTGGTTAGCTTACTAACTGAAAGAAGATTATATCGAATATCGAATAAAGGACTTGATTAATGTATGCATCAGGTGTCATGGGAAATTGTCCAACATTATTGACAGTCATTGAATTTCCATTAGGCAAAATAATATTTGAAAGATGATGAGGTGGTGGGATGATATGGGAAAGGAGTTTTTCAGAGTGAGTTATGTGTTCAGAAGCTCCACTGTCAATGATCCATTGACTTCCATAAGCAAGTAAAGCAATGCTAGATTCATTACCTGCCATATTGACCTCAGGAACATTTGAACTCTTCGAACTACCAGTGATCGTACTCATGTAGTTGTAAATTTGTTGTAGTTGTTCCTGAGTTAAAGAAAAATTTGAAGAAGACTGAGTTGTGTTGGGCTGCTGATTTGTGACTTCATCATTTTCTTGTGTCATGTGTGCTCGGGGTTTGTAGGATAGATTTTGCTTGGGCCTCTATCTTAGTTTTGCAGGATAACCATAGAGTTTGTAGCATTTATCTTTGGTGTGGCTTGTTTTCCCACAATGGTCACAATAATATGTCCTTTTGCCATATGCAGGAGGCTGAGTTGGTGTCTGCGTAACAAAAGCAGTAGCTGATGAATTGTTTGAAGAAAAGGCTCCTCGTTGTGATTCCTCTTACAACAGCTTATTGTAGATTTGATTGACAGAGGGTAATGGGTCCACAACAAAATCTGCCCCCTAATAGCAGTATATAAATCATTCAAACCCATGAGAAATTGCATAATCCTCTCTTGTTTTTCATATTCAGCATTAATCACAAGATTTTGACTAATGTTTAAAGATGAGAGTTCATCTCACAATTTTTTCAACTTGGAAAAATAAAACTGAGATAAGATCTATACGACATCTAATCTGGAAGATTCTTACCAGATTAGACTCAGCAAACCTTTGTTTCAATTCTCGCCACATTTTAAAAGCAGTCGAACAATATACAATAGTATCGAATATATGTTTTGAGACAGAGTTCAAAATCCATAGTTTCACTAAAACATTGCAGCGTTTCCATTTAGCATGCAAATTCTGGTCTTCAGGTTCTTCAAAAGATCCATCAACAAATCCAATCTTGTTCTTTGCTTCCAGGGCTACGATCATCTCCTAAAACTAGGGATTAAAATTCTCAATTCCTGTCAAGATTTGAGCTTGTGAAATCAACGATGTATTTATGGTGTTTGCGGGATAGATATAGAAAGGATGATTACTATCAATAATAGGAAGAGCTGGGTTACCAATAGCCTCCATGGCCATGAATAAAAAAGAAACAAAAAACTGTAGCAGAATGAAGAACAAAAAACGTACGAAATGAGAGCTAGAACCATAACTCTGCTCTTCGTGCAGTCCCCACAACTCCGCTTATAAGCTAGAACCATAACTCAAGAAGCTTGAATACCCCCTTTGTCAACTTCTCATGAGTCCCAAACTGCAGCTGCATAGTTAGAATTTCCCTTGGCGCAACCATCGGAGTTTAATTTGTACCGAACTAATAAAGGAGGTGTCCATCTCATATACTCCATGGCTGACTTGCGACAGGTTTTGGTCTGCAGGGAGAAGACAGCTTCAAAGTCAGCATCCAATGAAAGAACTTCACTGAGAAAGATAATGACTGGGTTGCATGTATGCTTAAATAAATGCTTGTCCTTGTTGGTCCAAGTAGTCCAAAACCTAGCAAGAAATTTAAACCTTCATCTTTGTCGCGAAGGTCATCATGAGAAGAGGACAGTTGAAGAACTGAAACTACTGGAATGGCAGGATAAGGCTCTGCCATGAGGATTTTGAAAATGGGCAATCTTGAAATATGTGAAGTTCATCTTCTATATGGTTGAAACACCTTTTCCATATATTGTTGTTGTCCAAGCCTAGTGTACCTAACTGAACTCTTTACTGTAAGGTTAGTCAAAGGAGGGTTCTCACCTTCTGGAGACATTAAAGATGCCATATCCAAAGCTGGTTGTCTTGATCATCGAAGGTAAGACTCATAATTACTTTATATACCAATTGTACCATTAAAATTCCAGAATCATACCAGACTAGATTACTTTGTCTTTAACTCACTAGCTAATGATTTTAGAGTTATCAATGAAGAGAAGTCCCAATGTATTTATCATCCCATAAGCTTGTTGGAGTACCATCTCCAATTCTTATGATAAGACTTTCTTTAAGAACTTGAACACCACTGCAAATCAACCTCGAAACATATGCACAACTGGAAGTAGGAGAAGAGTCTAAAGGGGCCTTATCTTATAAATATTTATCCGATGAGGCATTATGATTAGAGATAAATTGTCATCCAATATTAGCAAGAAAAGCTTAACTAAGATTATGCAATCATCCCCTTCATAATGTGTGGGTAGGCAGTCAAAATATGTCCCAATTAATGAGAATGAGATGTAGGTGACGTTGACCAAATGAAACGAAGGATAATCTTTAGTTGACCAAGTGAAACGAAGGATAATCTTTACTTTTATTAGGTGTATCTCTAGGTAAAAGGGCAGTTTGAATTGTGCAGCTAGGAATAGGCATGAGATAGATTCCAGCAAGATTCAAACAATTTGACTTCAAGCACGGTCAATGATGTTAAGATGTGAGGAGGTTTAGAAAGGAGAGAATTGTTTAGATGAAGGGGTTGTATATTACTTGAATGATTTTAGTTCAAGTACAAAGAGGTATTTATGGGTACAAAAATGACTCTTTGTATTTAAGTACATGAACCCAAATAAATAAATCATACATGTACTCAAAACCATACATGGACCAATATTTAATTATGTAACTAATACATGAACATAATTAAACTCCTAACCATGAACTTAAACATCCATGTATCTAGACTAACTTTTAAATTACTCTTCATCACTCCTCTTTAATTTGAAAATTTCTTTCGTACTCCAAGTATTGTCCTAAAATATTGAAAATTTTCAAATTTGAGTGATTTCATAAAAATATCCGCAACTTGATCATTAGTCCTCATATGCTTGAGCTCCACTTCATTCTTTACAATACATTCTCTAATAAAATGATACCTCATATCTATATGTTTGCTTCGTTCATGAAAAACTGGATTCTTAGCCAATGCTTGTGCAGACTTGTTATCAATACATATTTCAGCTGCTTCTTGTGGCAAGTGAAGTTCATTCAATAGCCTTCTAAGCCCAATAGCATGACAAGTGCCTGAAGTTGCAGCCACTTATTCAGGTTCATATCTTGACAAAGTCACAATAGGTTGCTTCTTTGAACTCCATGTAATAGCACAATCACCCATAAAAAACACGAAACCAGTTGTGCTTTTTTATCATCAATATCTCCCGCAAAATCACTATCACAAAACCCAACAAGCTTGAAATCAACAGATGATGTATAGAGCAATCCATAGTCAATTGTACCTTTGATATATCAGATAATCCTTTTAGCTGCCTTCATATGAGTACAAGTCGGTGCTTCCATGAAACGACTTATCAATCCAAAAGAAAAGAGAATATCTAGTCTTGTACATGTCAAGTATCTGAAGCATCCAACAAGGCTTTTGAATACAAAAGAATCTTCCTTAGCTCCATCATCAAACTTTGTCAATTTAATTTCACATTCTATGAGTGTAGTCACCATATTGCAATCAAGCATTTGGAACTTCTTCAATATTTCTTTTGCATATCCTTCTTGTGAAATAAAAATTCCATCTTGCATTTACTTCACCTCTAAGCCCAAATAGTATGACATCAATCCAATATCTATCATCTCAAACTCCAAAGACATAGCTTTCTTAAACTCTTGAAACAATCTTGGGTTATTACCAGTAAAAATAAGATCATTTACATAAAGGCAAATAAGTATAATATCTCCATTTCCTTATGATTTAATAGAAAGAGCATATTCATGAGAACAACGAACAAACCCATTATCTTAGAAGTACTTGTCGATGTGAGTATTCCATGCCCTTGGGGCTTGCTTTAACCTATATAATGTCTTTTTCAATCTCAAGACCTTATCTTCACGACCTTTGACTATAAAGCCAATTGGTTGTTCAATAAAGATTTCTTCTTGAAGATCGCCATTAAAAAAGCTGACTTTACATCAAGTTGATAGATCTTCCACTTCATTTGAGTTGCAAAAGAGATCAACAAACGAATAGTCTCCATACGAGCAACAGGTGCAAAATACTTCATCATAATCCACTCCATGCTTTTGCTTGTAGCCTTTAGCAATGAGCCTTGCTTTATATTTCTCTGCATCTCCATTGGCATTCTTTTTTATCTTATAGACCCATTTGATTCCAATAGCTTCATGACCTTTAGGAAGAGTTGATAATTTTCAAGTATTGTTTTTCTCTATTGCCTTGATCTCCTCCTCCATGGCTTGTCTCCATCTTTTATCCTTCATGGCCCTCCCTAAAATTTAAAGGTTCGTTGCCTATAAGAAGACAAAAGAAATTACTTACATCAACATCATTGATTTCTTCAATTTGTTCATAAATATCATAAATATTCCTTATTTTTCGTGCCCCATCACTTGAACTTTCTCCATGCATGGTTGAAGAAGAATGAGGCGTATTTAGAGAAGCAGGTGGAGTTGTCTCTTGAATATTTTTTACGGTTTCTTGCTCTTCATCTTTAAAATATGGGAAAAAATCATAAGTGCTTTCTTCTTGTGTCTCCCAATCCCATATTGCTTCTTCATCAAATTCGACATTTTTGCTCACAACAATCCTTCCATTGCTTGGATTGTACAATCGGTAGACTTTGGAATTTTGGTCATAGCCAATGAATATATGCTTATCACTTTGATCATTGAGCTTGGAACTTTCTTGTTGCGGGACATGAGCATATGCTACGCTTCCAAAAACTCTTAGATGAGTAACACTAGGCTTCATTCCATTGCTCATTTGTTGCAGAGTTTGATCTTTGACATTTTTCATTGGAGACTGATTTGACAAATAAATTGCACAAGAAAGAGCTTCGGCCCAAAATTCTTTAGTTATGTTTTTGGCCTTCAACATACATCAAGCTATGTTAAAAATTATTCTATTTTTTCTTTCAGCTACTCCATTTTGTTGGGGCAATCTTGGAACTGTTAACGGACGGCGGATTCTATGTATTTCACAGAAATCAAGAAACTCCTTAGATGTGTACTCGCCTCCTCTATCGGACCTTAAGGCTTTAATTGTATAGCCACTTTTATTCTCTACAAGTGCCTTGAACTTCTTAAATGCTTCAAATGCTTCTGATTTATGCTTTAAGAAACAAACCCGTATTTTTCTACTATAATCATTAATGCAAAAGGAAGAAGTATATACTTTTACCCATTGATAATGGCTTGATTAGTCCACACACGTCAGTATGAATAAGTTGAAGAGGTGCAGTTGCACTTCTCACCGCTTCTTTTAGAAAACTCCTTCTTGAATGCTTGCCAAGTAAACATGCTTCACATAAATGATGTGGGTGGTTGATGGAGAACATTCCTCTCACCATGTATTTATCTCCCAACACATTGAGTGCACCAAAATTCAAGTGTCCAAATCTTATATGCCAACGCCATGCTTCATCTTTCACATCCACCTTTAAACATGTTGCTTCGATTATCTTGATACTCAACATAAGCATTCTATTTTTTGACATAAACGCCTTAGCAATCAATTGAGCATGTTGATCTCTAAGCCAAAGACAACAATCTTTCATGTAGATTTCATATCTTTTTTCAAAAAGTTACCCCAAACTTAAAATATTACTTTTCAATTTTGGCACATAATAGACACCATTAATAAGTCTATGGCTTCCATCTCTTGAAGAAATTAGAATGGTTCCTTTTTCACGAATTTGAATCTCTAACGAATCTCCAAAAGAAAAGTTGCCTTCTACCTTTTCATCAAGTTCCATAAACTTGCCTTTGTCTCCACACATGTGATTGCTTGCTCCATTATCTAAGAACCATGTACTTTAATCCTTACTTTTATTATATTTGAGTGCTAGCAATAAAGTGTACTCTTTGTCTCTTTGCATGTTATCAATAATATTGACCTGCTCCTCAACTTGATTAGGCGTAGCATAACATTCTATAGAAAAATGTTCAAATTTATGACAATTGTAGCATTCAACAGTAAGCTTATCATACCTCCTCTCCTTTTGTCTAAAATTGTAACCTCCTCTTCCTCTTCCTCTTCCTCTTGGTTTTTCTTGGCCTTTGTATGATTAATTGTTTCCATCATTGTTGGCGTTGTTATAATCTCCTCTACTTCTTCCTCCATAACTTCGTCCTTGACCTCGACCACGACCATGTCCTCGACCACGTCCTCGTTCTCATCCTCTTCCTCTTTGATTGCTTTCTCCATCGTTATATTTTAACACAACCCTTGCTTTAAGTACTTACTCCAAAGGTTCTTCTTGCCTTTTCTTGATCTTGTCTTCGTGAGCTTGTAAAGAGCCCTCTAGTTGTTCAAATGTCAAAGAGTCTAGATCTTTAAACTCCTTAATGACACAAACCACATAATCAAACTTTGGGTTTAAGAAACGAAGAATCTTCTCTACTACTCGAACATCGTCAACTTGATCTCAATATCTCTTCATTTGATTCACAATGGCTTTCACTTGTAAACAATAATCCGAGATTGAGTCGGATTCCTTTATGCGTAAAAATTCAAAATCACCTCGCAATGATTGGAGTCGAATCTTTTTTACCTTATCAATTCCTCGAAAGGAACTTTGCAAAATCTCCTATGCTTCCTTTGAAGTGGTCGCATCAACCACCTTCTTAAACATTGAATCATCTAGACATTGATGGATGAGGGTAAGGGCTTGTCGATCCTCCTTCTTGATCTTTGCCAAAACATCCTTCTCATTTTGAGACAAATCGGCTTTACTTTGAGGTTGCATAAAACCTTTCTCTACAATCACCCAAGTATCTTATGGGCCAAGCATGACTTTCATGTGAAGACGACATGTTTCATAATTTTCTTTTGTAAGGCAAGAGAATTGAAATGAGTATATTCCACCATTGTTTGCCATTTAGCAAAGAACTTGACTCTGGTACCACTTTGTTAAGAAGTGAGGATGTTTAGAGAGGAAAGAATTGTTTAGAAGAAGAGTTTGTGTATTACTTTAATGATTTTAGTTCACGTACAAAGAGGTATTTATAGGTACAAAATGACTCTTCATATCTAAGTACATGAATCCATTAATGAACCATTCATGTACTCAAAACCATACATTAACCAATATTTAATTATGTAACTAATACATGAATATAATTAAACTTCTAACAATGAACTTAAACATCCATGTATCTAGATTAACTTTCAAATTACTCTTCAACAAATGATAGCATTGTAAGTGGCCTTAGTTTTTCGCTCATGAAGTAATTTCTCAAACGTAGAGGTGAAGTCCTGCTGAAGAAAAACATCTGAGACTTTTGAAACACCTGAACCAGCATATAAGCCCTCAAGAGTTTCTTCAATGATGGCAACCTGATGGAAATTTGCCTCTCCAAAAGTGGTCTAATGCGATTAACTCGAAAACTTAAGAAAGTTACTTTTGATTAATAATCTCTTGGAAGCAAAGACTAACTTCATGTAATTTATAAGAGGATTTAGCCATATATCCCAATCATTTTGAAAGAAGCCCACTTGAATGTCATCTCAACTCAAAAATTTTTAGGGCGCCACGCTTCAGTTCAAAAATAAGTTATCCATCTCATTTGATTATTTCTGCAACCTCAGGCCCCTTCTTTTGGTTAATAGAAGATATGTTTACGACCTTATATCATAAATCGTTGTCACCAATGGTGTGGGATACAAACTTTCCGCCAGCAATTTGGATTGGAATCAACGAAGTGGAGAGAGAGACAGAGAGACAGACAGACAGACTGAGAGAGCCCACTTGGAAACTCCATCCTTAAATATTCAGCAGACAACAAACAAGTCAACAAGGAAAATGTCATGCCTCAGAGCTGTAAACCACAAAATATAAATGGACATCAGAAGGACAAAAAATAGAAAAAGTGAGATATTTGACAATAAAAAAGAATAAACTTTTCTTCTCTCGGACTATCTAAAATGGTAAGGGGGAGAGAGATCTGCAAACTAATTAAAAACCAAACCAAAGCATTCCAAGTGTGGTTTGGTTCTTTGTCCTGCTCCTACACTTCACCTAAACAATTTGCAAGTTCTTAATTTTCTTTCTCTGCTTTGCTGTTACTGGAGTTTAAATCTTAATTGGTGCTCTTTCTGAGGTTTGATTCAAACTTTTTTTTCCTAGTTTTCCTTTCTGTCTTTGCATGTATTTTGTCTTTCATGTTAGTTTTACGATCATAAGCTTCCGGTTGTCATTGAATGTTTTCCAACTGGGTTCTTGCACCTTTGCTTCGTGTTTTGATCCTATATCTTATAGAAGTTTGTTTTGTTCGTTGGCATCAAATTCTAGATATCTAGATTATGGGCCTATAACATTCATTTTGACTTTGTTATTGAAGGATCATGTGTTGCGCTGCTCGAATTTTGGGACCTGATTGAGCATGCTGGTGAGGATTTCTTCAGAGAAGCAAACTTTGGATTTGGAATTGTTGTGTGGTTAGTAATTAACAGCTGCCAGTATCTCATTTATTATGGGGAACTTTGAGCCTATAACTCCAAAAGTTGAAGTAGAAACGGAAGAAAACTTGATCGCTGCAGCAAAGCTAATCTTGAGGGCCGAGAAAGAACCTTACAAATGACAAAAAGAAGGTTTTCTCTGATTTAGGTTCTCAATTATCTTCCATGGCTTTAATCTGTTAGGAGGAGTTTGACAAAATAAGTGACTTTGAAGGACAACTAAATGATATTAAGGCAAAGGTTTTAAATTAGGAGGCCGACAAATCTATAATATGGGAACGTGGTCCTGATGAAGCTACAAAGTATCTAAATGCTATTGATGAAGCCAGAACATTGACTGAAAAATTGGAAGCTTTGTCCCTGAGTAATGAGGATGGGGTAAAGAAGATGTTATTGAGAGCTCATAATGTTCTTCAGATGGTGATGGCAAGGCTTGAAGAAGAGTTCAAGAACATTCTCGTTCAAAACAGTCAGCCTTATGACCCAAATCTTCTATGTTTCCGGTCAAGTGAAAAGGAATTTGCAGATGTGAGGTCAGTTGTCTTTGTTGGGGATGAATCATTAGATGAATCACTTTACAGAGATAGTCTCAACAGAACCTCAGAAGAATTCATCATTGATCTGGTTCATCGAGCTAAGATTCATGACCTCAGATGTATTGCAAATATTATGTTCAAATCCAACTATGTTCGTGAATGTTTGCAAGCATATATAAACGTTCGAAGGGATGTGTTGGATGAATGCTTATTTGTTCTTGAGATGGAGAAGATGAGCATTAGGGATGTTCTAAAATTGGAGTGGGACAACCTAAGTTCCAAGATAAAGAGATGGGCTCGAGCAATGAAAATTTTTGTGTGCATCTATCTTATGGGTGAGAAATGGCTTAGTGAACAAGTTTTTGGTGACCTTGGAGTAGTAAATTTGATGTGCTTTTGTGAAGCTTCAAAGCCTTCAATGTTTCAGCTTTTGAATTTTGGAGAAGCCATATTTATTGGGCCACACAAAACAGAGAAGTTGTATCCCATTCTTGAAATGTGTGAAGTCCTAGAAGATTTGCTTCCTGATATAGATTCTTTATACTCGGATGAGGCTGGTTCTTCTGTAAGAATCGAATTCCATGAAGTTTTAAGGAGATTGGGTGATGCAATGATGGCAACATTCCTTGAATTT
Organism: Erythroxylum alaternifolium; assembly: GCA_027478495.1. Classification (NCBI taxonomy): domain Eukaryota; kingdom Viridiplantae; phylum Streptophyta; class Magnoliopsida; order Malpighiales; family Erythroxylaceae; genus Erythroxylum; species Erythroxylum alaternifolium. The sequence continues at coordinate 17,997,183 of JANIIA010000009.1, read as the reverse complement.
GGGAATGCTGTTGCAACATGTACGTCAACAATGCCTCCTGCAACAGGCGAAATTCATCCCTTAACAAATTATGTGATGAACTACATCAGAACCCCTATTGACTACCATGAGACACTTAATCTGCTCCTGGAAGACCATAATAGAGAGGATGCTAGTGAAACTTGTCCTGATAAGAGTCCAGCCCTGGGAGAAGAGAGCACAAGTGAAGATGCATGCGTTATTACCCCAGTGGCTTGTCACTTCCTATCAATTGTTTCAATTCTAGAACGAAACATCGAGGAGAAGGCTAAGTTGTACAAAAATCTTTCTTTGCGACAGGTATTCCTAATCAATAACATTCACTGCATGGCTCAAAAGGTTAAGAATTCAGAACTTAGGCTTGGAGATGATTGGATTCGCAAGCGCAAATGAAAAGTCCAATAGCATGCCTGGAATTACGAGAGAGTTACTTAGAGTTCAGTGCTTGGTTTGTTGAAGGATGAGGGGATTTCCATCTCTAATTCTGTCTCGAAAACTCTTCTAAAGGAGAAGCTCCGAAGCTTTTATCTTGCATTTGAGGAGGTTTACAAGAACCAGAAAGGATGATCCATCCCTGATGATCAACTACGAAAAGACCTGAGAATTTCAATATCGAACAAGATGATTCTTGCTTATTAGAACATTTGTTGGAAGGCATAGTTATCATGTAAGTAATAACCACATTAAGTACAACACTGATGATTTAGAGTCATCTTTGGAGGATATGTTCGATGGACTGCCAAAACAATTGCAGTATCCCCACAGGAGATAACATTGTAAAACAGAGGAACAGGAACCTTGTAAATTTTACCAAGAGGTGAAATATTCTTTTCTAATCTTCCTTGGCTTTGTTAACTTCTACAAGATTCATAAACTACACAGCTAAGCTGAGCTCTATGCAACATATAGCTATGCTTGTGCAGATTTTTCTAACGAAAAACTGTATCAAAGTTGGATTCACCTTCTGTCCAATCTTAGTTAGCTCAACTTCTTACTACGTCATGTGTCATCGTCGAAAATTTTTTTGTCTAAATGAGTTGTATATGCAAGTAGAAAACCAGTTCAACTGCAGAACTTAAGAAATTGGCTTACGAGTCTTTCTAGTATATAACTACTATATAAAAAATAACTAAAAACTTCGGAGAAAATTAAATTTGTGACTGTGGAGATGAGATCATCTAAAAAGGACGAATTGCATTTATTATTATTATTTGAACCAAATTATGAAAATCGACTATGATTCAAATTTTAATTAAGTTTATTAATTTATAGTCAAGTCCAATTAGAATAGATTATTATTGATATCCCGAGCGAGAGAGTAGACTTATTGAATCTGAGGCCAAAAATATGACCAGAGGTGGCAACTTTTGAGCTATCAGGGTTAATTATATGGTCTTTATTTGAATTTGACCAAGTGCTCGTAGGTCCCCAGAAGCCTATCACTGCTTACGGGGTTGTGTCATCATTTGTATCCTTTTGAAGAAATTAATATTACAATCTATTATGTCCCGCCACGTGATAAATCCTCTCTCTCTCTTTTCGTTGAACTTGTAAAAGTCTGGCATAGTATGGCCTTTGTGTTGAGTACCTTATCGTTCCGATAAAAGTCTGGCATAGTATGGCCACTGTGTTGAGTACCGTATCGTTCCGGCCGGAACGATATGGGGTCGCTATGGTACTGGTGACAGATACCTGTCGGTACCGGTAGATTTCGATCGGTACCAGCCAGTACTGACAGTATCAGCCCATTCCGGCCGATACTGTAAATTTTGTACAGTGCAGGGACCAATATGCAATTTTAAAACTTTTTTAACCCTAAAACCCAACCCCCCTGACACTCTTCTTCTTCTTCGTCTGTCATCTGCCGCCTCTCCTCTCTTCTTCTCTCATCTCTGTGCCGCCT
>JANIIA010000009.1:17932361-17951462 GCA_027478495.1 Erythroxylum alaternifolium | reverse complement strand
ATAATGGGTAAATGAAAAATGTTGTCTTGCTTTAAGATGGGACAAAAAAGAAAATTAAAGAAAGAAAGGAGAGAAAGTCGTGAGAGAAGCTAGGAAAGGAGGAAAAATTCTGGGAAATTTGGAAGAAAGAAGAAAAGAAGATGAAATCAATTTGTTAGAGGTGAGTTTTCATCTTTCTTCTTGTTTGGATTGACAAAGGAAGTAAAGAAAATGGGTTTTGTGTTAGGAAGGAATGTGAAAGAAGATGGTTTAAGGGAAACCCATTTGATCTTAAGGTTTCCAAGTTAGGTTTTGGGTTTTCTAACTTAGATGGACTATGGCTAGGTTAAGTTAAATTCAATTTTAGCATTTCTTTTATTTTTGAAGTTTTATGAATTTTCATTTGACTATGGATTAAATAGAAATTGGTTTATTTGAAGGGAATCAAGAAAACCTTACTCAAAAGCAAGAGGAAAGACAATCTTAAGCTTGTATTTTTAGCAAAATTAGGTGGGTAATATATTTATAGTTATTGTGTAATTGGGCAAATTCTTGCCTATATGTGTGTGCATGTACAAATTTCTTATTAGTGAATTTTTTAATTATTGAAAATGCTTGTGATTTGTGAAGTTGATCAAGTTATGCAATTGAAATAAGTCATAGCATTTTGTTTGAATAAAAAGATAAATAAGCATAAAAGTCTGAGCATATGATTAAATGAATATGAGCTTTTGTTTGGGCGAGAGTGGAACCATTCTGTTCGTCACGTGCATGTTGACAAGAGCCTTCTCCCGGCTACCCACTTGTGGCATATGAGCTCCAAAAAAGGACTCATTCTGTTCATAGTGTAAACTTAGGTTTCTCTATTCTGTTTTCATGGACCCTCGAGCCATTAGTTGTGCATTGCATATGTAAATTGTCAAGTATGATGCACTTGGATGTATGTGTTCTGCATTAATCTGCTTACTTAAGCATATTTGAATTGCTTAGGACCTATACATATATATGCTTGAATTTATGCTAATTACTGATGGCTATAAATATGCTAGCCACTGAGCTTTGAAGCTCACCCCAATTACCCTCCACTCTTCAGGTGCAAATCGAGAAGATCAGTGATCCTTACAAGGCATCGAAAACTCCACAATAGTTAGAGTCTGTTGTACTAAGTCAGTGACTTTGAATAGCTTATTCAGCATATCAGCATTGAACATCTTCTGTATTTTGTTTTAAGATTGATGTGTATATTGATTTGTAACAACTCTGACTGTGGTTAAAAATGAGAAAGTGATATTGAATTCCTTCTTATGTATGATTATGCTATTTTAAAGATTGGGATAATGAAATGTATATGTGCATGTCTCCTCTATTGAATTTGCCAAGGTTGTTGTACTAAAATAGCTTGTTAGAATTGGAGAGATTGTGTTCTGAACGCGAAGGAAAAATATAAAGGAAGAGTATCGTCTGTGCTGACGTCACACATAGACGCAAAGGAAGAACATGGAAGACAGGAATCATTTGAGCTGACATCTCACACAGATGCAAAGGAGGTACACAGATGCATGAAACATAGATTCAAGAGAACACAGACGACACGTCATAACACAGACGCAAGGAATCGTCTGTGATGACACGTCAAGAAGGCAGACGCAAATGAAAGGCAGATGCCAATGAAATACAGGCGATAAGAGGAGGTCAAACCCAAACAATAAAAGTCAAAGATAGACGATAAAACACAGACGATAGACCAAACACAGAAGAAGAATTTAAGAGGTTATGCTAATTGAATTGACTTGAAGCATGTTTATAGGTAAATTGTGGACTCACCAACGTTGTCCTTGGATATATTTAGGCTTGCATGGAGATGAGCCCAAAAAGGGTTTATTTTGAACGCAAGTGGTCGTGTAAAAATATTGGTATCCGAATGCGATTGCCGGGCTTTGAAAATGGGGTCCGACATATTGGTCCTCTAAGAATTGAAAAATTACATTTAAGTCCCTTATGTACATCAACTTTTTAAATTAAGCTTTCTAAGTGTCCAATAAGTCTATAATTCATGTTTAATCACCTCTAAGGCATTAGAACACATTTAACTCGGCCACCATGGCCATATTCATCCAATGAAATCAATTTTATATACTTAGAAGCTTATATGTCAAAAATCTCCAAGATTTCAAATACCGATGAACTCTAAGTTCGTGTAAAGGGATATAACATTATATATCACTGACATAAATACCAAAAGGATTCAAATATATTTTTGAACTCACATACAACCATGTATATGTCAATATACAGTAGTACATCCAAGTACAGACCAATACAAAAAGGAACCGGTGTTACAGGTCCTCCCCCCTTAAAAGAGTTTCATCCTCGAAACTCCTAAGTCGAGGATTCAAATAAATGGGGATACTGATGTCTCATAGCATCTTCAGGTTCCCATGTCATTTCCTCGACCCTATCGCTTTTCCAAAGAACTTTGACCGTGGGAACTTCCTTGTTGCATAACCTCTTTATCTGCCAATCCAAAATTTGGACTAGTTTTACCTCAAAATTTAGGTCTTCTCTTAGCTCCACTGGAGGTGTCTCCAAAATATGAGATGGATCTAGTACATATTTCTTAAGCATTAAGACATGGAACACATTATGAATCCTATCCAAGTCTGGTGGTAATTCCAACCGATACGCCACAGTCCTGATGCGCTCTGGGATACAAAAAGGTCCAATATATCGAGGTTTTAGTTTCCCTCGGCTCTGAAATCAGATTATACTTTTTTAGGGTGATTTCTGAAGGAAAACTATATCACCAACTCCAAACTCTAATGGTCGTCGCCTCTTATCCGTATAACTCTTTTGACGACCCTGGGTTGCTTTCATTTTCTCCCGGATGACCTTTACTTTCTTAGTGGTAATTTCTATCAATTCAGCTCCTTTAACTTTAGCTGTACCAACCTCATCCCAACGTAAAGATGTCCTGTAGTTTCTCCCATAAAGTGCTTTATATGGTGGCATATCAATACTTGTTTAATAATTATTGTTATAAGCAAATTCTATCAAAGGCAAGAGTCAGTCCCAACACCCTTAGAATTCCATTACACATGCCCTCAACATGTCCTCCAATGTTTGATAGTCCTCTCCAACTGACCATTAGTTTGGGGGTGAAAAGCAGCATTAAACTTCAGTTTAGTCCTCAAAGATTCCTAAAATTTTAGCCAAAATTGAGAGGTGAATCTCGGATCCCTATCTAATAGTATAGAAACTGGCACCCCGTATAGCTTCACAATCTCATCAATATACATCTTTGTCAACCTCTCCAACAAGTGGGTTATGTGGATAGGCAGAAAATGAGCAGATTTGATCAATCTATCCCCTATAACCCAAATAGCATAGTGACCCTTCGATTTATGAGATAATCCAATTACAAAATGTAACATGCTCCCACTTCCATTTTGGAATAGGCAAAGACTATAACATACCCGCTGGCTTCTGACACTCTGCCTTTATCTATTGACAGGGAAGGCATCTGGCCACAAATTTTTCTATTTCTCTCTTCATACCTAGCCACCAATAGCTCTCTCTAAGAGTTTGATATATCTTGGTGTTACTAGGATGCATAGCATATGCCGAACTGTGAGCTTCTTCTAAGATAGCTCGTCTAAGATCTTGGTCATCTGGTACATAGACTCTGTTTTTGAAGACTAACAACTCGTCTTCTCTCAGTCAAAACCCACCTTATCCATTTTGGATGGTAATTTCTCTCGAATGACCTTTAACTTGGGTCATCGACCTGTGATCTCCTAATCTCATCAAATAGTGTTGGTCAAACTTCAAACAGTGCTAGTAGTGTTCCATTATCCTCAGCCACCGAGAGTCCAACCCCAAGGCTTCGTATACTCATCAAATGAGTCATATAAGGATTTTTCCTGACAGCCATTACCAAATAGGACTTCTGACTCAGTGCATCAGCTACCACATTTGCTTTTCCTGGGTCATAGTCAATCACTGAGTCATAATCCTTAATTAATTCTAACCATCTCCTTTGTCTGAGGTTTAGCTCTTGCAGTGTCATTAGGTACTTCAGGCTCTTATGATTAGTGTATATACGACAAGTCTCCCCATGAAGATAGTGTCTCCAAATCTTAAGTGCAAACACCACCACTGCGAACTCCAAATCATGAATAGGATAATTTAGTTCGTGCTTCTTCAAGTGTCTAGAAGCATATGCAATCACTCGGCCGGCCTGCATAAGTACACAGCCAAGTCCTGATGACTAGCATCATTATATAACTCATACCCAACTCCTTAGGTAGGTAAAGTAAGTACTAGCGCAAAAGTCAATCGCTGCTTCAGTTTTTGAAAACTTGCCTCGCATTTGTCATCCCATTAAAAATTTACTCCCTTTCGGGTAAGCCTTGATAAAGGGGTTACAATTACTAAGAAGTCCTTAACAGATCTTCGATAATAATCAGCTAACTGCAAAAAGCTATAAACTTTTGTCACATTTGTGGGTTATTCCCACTCAAGTATAGCTTCCACTTTTTTTGCGTCCACATAAATACCTTCTCCTGATACCACATGCCCGAGAAATCCTATCTCCTTCAACCAAATTCACACTTTGAAAACTTCATGTACAACTATCTTTCACGAAGTATTTGAAGCACAATCCAAAGATGTCTAATACGCTTCTCCCTATCCTTAGAATAAATTAGAAGGTCATCAATGAAGACTATGACAAATTGATCTAAAAGGGATGGAACACCCTGTTTATGAGGTCCATAAATGCTGCACGTGCATTTATCAATCCGAATGGCATCACCAAAAATTCATAGTGTCTATATCTCGTCCGAAAAGCAGTCTTGTGTACATCGCTTTCAGCAATCTTCAACTGATGGTACCCAGACCTTAGATCTATCTTTGAGAATATTGTAGCTCCTCTTAACTGATCAAATAAGTCATCAATCCTAGGGAGTGGATATTTATTTTTGATGGTAATCCTATTTAACTGTCGATAATTAACATATAAGAAGAGGGTCCCATCCTTCTTCCTAACAAACAATACTGGTGCTCCCCACGGTGAATGACTTGGTCTAATGAAGCCCTTGTCCAATAACTCTTGTAACAAAACCTTCAGCTCTTTCAATTTTGCTGGTGCCATATGATATGGCGGTATAGATATCGGTGTTATCCCCGGGGCCAAGTTAATAGCAAAATTAGACTCCCGATCAGGTGGCAATCCAGGTAACTCCTTCGGGAAGACATCGGGGAACTCACATACAATAGGGACGAATCAACTTCTTAGCCTTGACCAACAATATCGAACAACTTGGGAACACCCGTCGGTCATCGGTAAATTTAATTGGGACTCCACCATAAGTGTTAAACTCCACCTCTTTCTTATAACAATCAACCCAGCGTGATGTCTCTCTAACCAATCAATCCCTAATATTACCTTAAAATCCTAGAGATCGAGGAGAATAAGATCTGCCTCTAACACAGCATCACTGACCTTTACCTCAGAGATTGTATATGCTTCATCACGGGCCACTTGCTCTCCAAGAGGAGTGATTATAATGAGAGGAGGATCTAACAACTCTGGGAGATGACCAATGTTCTCGGCGAAGGTTACACTAACAAAGGACCTTTGTGTGCCAGTGACAATCAAAACTCTAGCATCTCTACCGAGAACACACATAAAAGCTAATAATACTACACGTTAGTAACTCATACTATTTATAAGTTTATCGTTACTACACAGAACATACATCATAATATAGCAATACAACAACATGAAAATATGTAACCTAAAAAAATACCTGTAATTATGTTCGGATTGACTCAAACGTCCTCCTCTGTGACTGCATAAACTCGTACTTGAGCTTGCTGAGAAGAATGCTGTTGACCTGTTGGAGGTGTACTAGTGCCCACACCATTCCTCTGTGTAGATCCAGAAGACTGAATACCTGCCCTGGTAGTCTCCCCTCAGTGTCTCACTGGTTGTATTGAGTTGTCTCCCTCTCGGGTTGAAGTCTAAGTCAGCTGTGGACAATTTCTTCTTAAATGCCCTGTCTCTTCACACTAAAAACACTTTCTTGATTCCGTACACTTGCCTAAATGTATCTTTCTATAGTTTCTATACTGTTCGGGTCGAGATGATCGAGCTCGAAAAGCGAAGATGATAGTAGGGGCAGTGTTTTGACTTCCTAGTCATAGTGACCATAAACTAATAGCTAATGATGCAATGATTCCAATACTACCCGGAGCTGAACTACCACGACTCCTCTTGGGTTGTTGGCTGGAGGGACCTCCTCCCTTTCTTTTCTGATTCTTTTCCTCCCACTATCTCTCTCGCTCTTTCACCAACCTCTCGGCTCTCTTGGCCGACTGTACCACCTCCTTGAATGTGGTAGTGGGGGTAACCGTCATCCTCTCCTGGATCTCCAAATACAACCCAGTCTCAAACTAAATGCACAGATTTTCTTCATTTGCCACATATTTTAGGACATAAGTGGCAAACTCTCTTAACTCTGTCTCAAACTCGTGTACTGACCTATTCCCTTATGCTAGTGTAAAGAAAGTAGCTTTCTTCTGATCCCTATCAAATCTAGTATAATATTGTCCATTGAATTCATTGATAAAATCCACCTAGGTGATCTGATTACAGTAGCGTACCTGGACATTTTTCCCACCAGACTCTAAGATCACCCTCTAGTAATCGAACAACTACCTTAAGATTCATCTCATTAGACAGTCCTATATCATGGAATGTCTCTGCTGTTCGTCTTATCCATGTTTTGGCCTTAGTAACATCACTACTTCCATTAAAGATACCACACCTGAGGTTCCTTGCTTCCTTAATATACCTCAAGATTTTAAACATCAGATGTTGCTCTAGCGTATGACTATGTACCATTACTGGATACTGAGGTGGCAGTACTTGTGGTGGTATCTGTGGTGCTTCAACCCTAGGCTGCTACTGCATAGTGTACTGTGCCCACCATGTCATCGCCTACTGCAAAGCCTCTCTTAGAACTGGTGGCAAACCGGACTGCGCTTCCTCTGATCTGTGGTGCTTCAACCCTCATTATATAATTGCTTTCTATTTGTACTACCTTCTACATAAAAGGTGAACCCTTTCAAATACATCTTAATGCAAACTCATATTTATAATAATCTTTCTTATTTTTACATCACCTTAATTAAATTAACTCATTTTTATATAATGTTCCTATTATATTAAATCATTAATGATTTTTTAGCAATGTTCTAAGATTATATAACCATTAACTTAAATTTCTAAAATTAGAACATAATAAAGAGGGTACTTTAATATAATGTTAAGATAGCCTCAAAGGATCCTCATACAAAGCAAGTTTAGCATATGCTTATATTATCCTTATTAGTCTATTATGCACATATGATTTGATTCATTTGATAGTATTAGCTCCTTTTTATCAGATTATATGTCTTTATTTAGATCCTTTATAGATGATAGTTTAGGTATACCTATTGCCCAACTCAAGTTTACTTGTTTACTTATTCAATCTACCTTTAAAATCTCAGATTTATCAACTGAGGATAAATCAATAGAACCAATTTTTATGTGGAAAGGCTTAGAGAGCTTTAAAGGGTATGTTGGAAAGGCTTGGAGAGCTTTTAAGTGTCTTGAATTAGCTCATGTTGATTTATATGGACCAATGCAAACTCAATCTTTTGGTGGCAATTATTAGTTCTTACTTTTACTGATGTTATAGTCGCATGAGATGGGTTTAGTTTTTGAAGAACAAGTCAAAAACCATTGAAAAGTTTAGGCACTTTAAAGCTAAGGTGTAGAAACAAAGAGGATCTTTTATCAAAGCTCTTCGCACAGATATAGGTGGAGAATTCTTGTCTAAAAAATTTAATCTTTTTTTGAAGAAAATGACATTCACAAGGAATTGACAACTCCTTACACGCTGAAACAAAATAGTGTCGCTGAGCGAAAGAATCGAAGTATTGTGAAGATGGCAAGCAGTATGTTGAAAGTGAAGGGGTTGCCAAATCAATTTTGGTCTGAAGTTGTATCAATATCAATTTATCTATTGAATCTCTCTCCAACAAAAACTGTCTTGAATCAAACTCCATTTAAAGCTTAATGTGGCAAGAAACCATCTATAAGTCCCTTAAGAGTCTTTAGGTGTATTGGTTATGCTTTGATAAATTTTTAAGTTCATCAAAAACTTTATGAAAATTTAGAAAAATGTATTTTTATTAGCTATTGTACTCATTCTAAAGCATATAGATTACATAATCCTCTTAGTGGAAAGTTTTTAATAACAAGGGATGTATTATTTGATGAACATGTTAGCTGCGACTGGCGTGGAAGTAAAGAGAAGACGCAGATCCAAGTTCCCATGATTGATGAAGCCTCTTTAAATGAAATTCAAACAAACTCACCAACTGGTTCCTATATGGCATCACCAATTTTATCACCAAATTCTGATTCAAAATCTTCAGATGATACACCACCTAGAAATTTCTTATCATTTGTTGACATATATGCATCGTGTCAATTTATCTTACTGTTTCAAATCTTATAACCTATCAAGAAGCAGCTGGAAAGGAAGAATGACAAAGAGTAATGGTGGAAGAATTGACAATAATTGAAAAGAACAAAACATAAGAGTTGGTGGACTTACCCGAAGGTAAAAATACAATTGGTTTGAAGTGGGTATTCAAGATAAAGTTTGTTACTGATGGAAGCATATAAAAGCATGAAGCACAACTTGTGGCAAAGGGCTATGCCTAGCAACATGGTGTGGATTTTGAAGAAACCTTCTCTCTTGTAGCTCGCTTTGAAATAGTGAGGCTTGTTTTAGCATTGGTCGCACATGTATAATGGCCAGTATATTAACTTGATGTTAAATCAGCTTTTTTGAATGGTGATTTGCTAAAAGAAGTCTACATAACTCAGGCAAATGGTTTTCTAATAAAGGGAGAAGAAACGAAAGTTTATAGGTTGAAGAAGATGTTATATAGATTAAAGCAGGCTTCCCATATATGGTATAGTAAAATTGATGGGTATTTTCAGCAAAATGGGGTCATGATAAGTGAGAATGAACCCACCATATTTGTGAAGAAGGAAGGTAAAAATGATTTCATCATTATTTGTCTCTATGTTGATGATATCATTTATACAAGTTCTTTTAATTCTCTTGTAGCTAAATTTAAGTTTCATATGAATAATAAGTTTGAAATGTCAGATATATGTTTATTGCACTACTTCCTTAGCCTTGAAGTCCAACAAACAGTAGATGGGATTTTTATTACTTAAAGGATCTCCTTGAAAAGTGTGGCATGCTAAATTGCAAGTCAGTAGCAACACCGATGAATATGAATGAAAAATTACAGCAAAAAGATGGAGTGGAGATGATAGATGCTAAAAAATTTAGAATTTTAATTGGAGCCTTAATTTATTTAACCCATACTCGATCTGATATAGGATTTTCAGTTGGTGTGATTTATAGGTTTATACAACATTCATCAACGATTCATTTTGGAGTAAAAAATTGGTTCTTGCAGTATGTTGTTGGAACTGTGAACTATGGTATGTGATATTCAAAATATTCCAATTTCAAATTATGCACAGACAGCGATTTGGCAAGTTCGTTAGATGATAGGTAAAGCATTTCAGCAAGTGTTTTTACTCTTGGATCAAGAGCAACAACTTAGAGCTCAGAAAAACAAGCCACAATAGCTTTGTCATCTTCAAAGGCACAATATGTCTTAGCCACTTTAGCAATTTGTCAGGCTATTTAGTTAAGAAAAATTCTAGTTGAATTGCAATAAGAACAAAAGGGAGCTATGGAAATATTGTGTGATAACAAGGCAACTATCTCTATGATAAAAAATCCATCATTTCAAAATAAATTGAAGCATATAGATATTTGTTTCCATTTTATTCAAGATTTTGTTGTAAAGGAGGAAATAACTTTGAAATATTACAGCACTCATGAGCAGCTAGTTGATATTCTAACAAAGCCCTTGTCGAAAGAGAAATTCTGCTACTTCAGAGATTTACTTGGAGTTAGAGACTTTGAATCAAAGGAGGATGTTGAAGAATGATTCAACGTCTGATATGTTTACTGTTAATGTCTTCCTGTTTCTTTGGTTTAAATAAGTCAAATAAATGTTCACTATTGTTACTAGGATAATGTTAGTAGGCATGATGAATTTTATTAGTTACTTAAAATTCTCTTAATTTATTGGTAGTTGTAAGCCTATATTTATAGGCAAATTTTCTTTTTTATGCAGTAATTTATATAATAAAAGTTCAACGAATCTTTTAAATCCTCTATTCTTCTTTGTTATTTTTCTTTTTATGGTACTGTACCTAACATCTCGAACCTCTCCCTCCAGATGCATCACTATAATGCCTATCTTTTTATTTCCTTATATGTTATCAAGTGTGAAGAATTGTTCGCACTTATACAACCACCATACTCCTTTCAAACACTGGGAAGTCAATTTTGTTAAACCTTGAGGCAACTGTATATACCTTATTTCCTAATGATGTTCCTATTGCTCTAACAGTTAGTGTCACATGTTTTGCACTGGGTGAGTTTTAGTATATAGTTCTTCCCATAGTCCCTTAAACTTATGGAACATAGACTTAAGTTCCCCCAAGCTCTTTCCATCATTATTTTCTCATTTCGCACCTAATTTTCCAGCAGGGTCTTCAAGTTCATCATGATTCTCCTAAGATCAATTGAGAGGATATGGAGTGTAAACCCATAATTAAATGTAAGTAAGGAATTCGAGAGAAAAGAAAAGTGAGAGACAAATAAGGACATATAATATCATTAACTTTTTAATTTCCATGTTGATTCATTACAATAGAATAGACACGTATAGGTAATTTTATTGAAGACACATATACCCATTGTCTGCTTACAAATCATATAATAAAATCCAAAATTTTAATATATTCCTACGCTTTCCTATCTACTATATGACTTTGTTTCATCCAAGTCGATTATGATCATTAACCCGTGTTTACTATATGAATTCTTTTCTTGTAACATATAAACAACCAAATATAAGTACATAATGATCATGTGATTTTTGTCATAAACCTATAAGAAATAGGAATAGATATAACTGAATTGTTGTGAAAATTGACCAGATTAGAGGAAGTTTGCAGCTAAATAGGATTGAAGGAATAATAATAAAAAAATAAACACAGATTTTCACGTGAAAACCCCTAAATAAATTAGAATAAAAACCACAGGAAAGAAAAAGAAACTTCACAATGAAATTTAGGAGTTACAACCTATCTATTTTACAAAGAGAAACACTCAACTCTCTTAAGAAATAGGAGAAACACTCTTTAAACTATGGAGTTTAAACTGAAGAAGAGAGAGACTTTTGGGATGAATATAAAACCATATGGGAAGGCCTATTTATAAGCCTCCTAGATTCCCCTAGCCAGCTGTGGATGTCCACACCTAGCTGGCCGGCCGGCCTTCATTTCTTATTCTTTCCATATGTAGGGTTTTTCTTCTCCCTTCCTTTTTTGACTCTGGGAAGTCAGCAGTAACTATTCTTAACTTTGGTAGTCGGCAACAACAATCTCCCACTTGAAGATTTGATTGAAAGTCAATCAGATCTTCACACCATTCTTTCTTCCTTGCCATTTCCATATTTCTTATGTTTCCATCAGGCCACAAGAGGATCAACATTGAACTCTGATCCCTCATAACACAATGCAACATATGATATCCCTTTAATATACCTAAGGACCCTCTATATAACATTCCAATGCTCTCTGCCAGGATTTGCCATGTACCGACTAATTACTCCCACTACATGTGCAATGTCTGATCTTGTACAAATCATAGCGAACATTAAGCTTCCAACTACTAATGCGTACAGTACTTAAGAAATCTCCATTCTCTCATCTTCACTACTAGGATCCATACTGGAGGATAACTTAAAGTTAATAGTAAGTGGGATAGAAAATTGGCTTATAATCTTGCATGTTGAAGCGTCGCAAGATCTTTTTCTAATAATTCTTCTAAGAAAACCAAATTTTTATGTTACTTCTATCTTGGTGAATTTGCATCCTTAGAATCCTATTTGTTAGTCCCAAGTCTTTCATTTCAAATTCCTTAGCCAACAGAACCTTTAATTATATAATACGATCTTTGTTGGGGTCTGCTACTAGCATGTCGTCTACATACAATAACAAGATAGTGAAGTTATTGTCACCAAACCTCTTGAAATATGCACAAGGGTTTGCATTTAGTCTGCTATATCCAAGGCTCATAATGAAAGAATCAAATCTCTTATACCAACACCTCAACGCCTACTTTAGACCATACAGAGATTTGTTTAGCATACAAACTAAGTTCTTCTTTCTTGCTTCTTCAAAACCTCCTAGTTAGAGTATATAAATCTCTTCTTCAAGATCTCTATAAATAACTGCTCTATATGTAAGTCAAACATAGCACATATTGCCAGGATTGCTCGAACTGTAGTAAGTCAAACCACAGGGGAAAATTTTTCATTGAAGTATGTCCTTTCCTTCTGAGCATATCCTTTCACCACCAATCTTGCACGATACCACTCCACTTGATCATTTCCATTTCACTTTATCTTATATAATTATTTATTGCTAATGGCTTTCCTTCCTTATGGAAGTGACACAAGTTCCTAAGTTTTATTCTTACGAAGAGCTTCAATTTCTTCCTACATTACTACCATCTATTGAGATGCATCTAAACTATTAATTGGCTCTTAGAGATTTTATGGCTCCCCATCCTTAGTTAAAAGACAATATGTAACATTGCCATCCATAATATAGTATGAATGTCAATCTAGTCACCTTTTTAGGAGATTTGATCAACGAGTCTCTAGAGCTTCAGACTCTATTGGTTCTTGTACCTTATGCTTTGGTGCCACTTCAGAAGATTTCATTTGAGATTCCTTTTCCATCTGAACAACATTAGTCTCTGAATCTTCTTTTGATGTGCAATCATCTTCTTCTTTCTTTTGTAGCTCATTTACAAAGATTACATTTCTGCAGATGATAACCTTATGAGCAGTGGGATCGCATCGGCGATATCCCTTCACTCTATCAGCATGTCCTAAGAATAAGCATCTCTTAGATTTTAGATCCAGCTTTATAGTTTTTTAGAGATTATACATCACGCACATAAGAATTCCAAATATATGAAGATTTGACTAATCAAATGGCTTACCAATCCACATCTCCATCGGTGTCTTCAACTCAATAGTAGTTGATGGGGCCCAATTTACCACATAATAAACGTTATTAACTGCTTCTGCCTAGAAAGTCTTATCTAAGCTTGCAGTTGCCAACATAGTTATGGTTATCTATAACAGAGTTCTATTCATTCGCTCTGTCACTCCATTCTGTTGACGAGTGTATGTTGTTGTGAACTACCTTTTGATGCCTTCTTGCTTGCAAAATTGATCAAATTCATTGCCAATGTATTTTCCTCTATTATTTATCCTCAAACACTTGATCTTCTTTCCAAATTCAAGTTCTATCCGCATTTTGTAAACTTTAAAGACTGGAAACACATCTACTTTTCTTTTGATTTAATACACCCAACATCTCTTAAAATAATCATCAATGAAGGACATAAAGTACTTCTTTCCTCCCACGAACAAAATTGGTGCTTGCCATAAATTAGATTGAACAAATTCTAAAATTGATTTTCTTCTAGAATTTGATGTGTTAAACTTCAACCGATGTTGCTTACTTGTAACAAATGCTCACAGAAAGGCAAAAATACCTTTATGAGCCCTAGAAGTAGCTTTTTCTCAGCAAGAATCTTCATTCCCTATTTAGACATAGTCCAAATTTTTGATGCCATATCATTGTATTTAAACTTCCTAAAATAACTTATGTTTCTACCTCTTTCAAAGTTTCTCCTTTCAATATATATAAATTTACAACTACCTTTTCTCCCCTAGAAGTACAAGCGCACCTTGAATTATTTTCATGATCTTGTTTTTGATTTCAACCTTGCAACTAAGATCATCTAGTTGTCCTAAAGACAATAAGTTCTTCTTCAAGCCCTTCACATGTCGGACTCCTTAAATAGTACAAATTGTACTATCATACAACTTCAGCTTGATGGTTTATATACCAATGATCTTTAAAGCATGATCATTGTAGCTATATGTGGATCCTCCTGAGATAGGTTTATAATGATATAACCATTCCCCCCAAGAGGTTATGTGAAAAGTAGCTCCCGAGTCAAAAAGCCATACACCAGTAAATTTTTTTCTGCTTTCATTTGCTATCACTGCCTCACAACATAGGACATTATCATCTTTTGAAGTGCTCATCATATTTCCTTGAAGATTGGAATTTATCTTATTCCGACAATCCTTCTTCATGTAACCCTTTTTACCACAGTTTTAGCATCTTAAATTCTTCTTACTTCTTAACTTTTCCCTACCATGATTGTAGCTCTCACTTTGGCCACGTTCTGTTGATCTCCCTCTCATCATTGTTGATAGGTGCTTAATTGATTATGAAATTATTCAATAACACTTAATGATTATTGACATGAAATTGCTTAGATTCTCACTTTCACTCGTATATGATTTTAGGTACAATTCGGAAGCAAAGAAGTTAAAGTGAGTTGAAGCTCTATATTTCGGCCATTTTTTTAATATTAATTTTTACTTTTTTTCATAGAGTAAGAAGAAGAAAATTAAAAGGCAAGAAAGATGGAAACACAAAGAAGAAGAACATGGGTTGTATGGATTATGCATGGTATTAATTTAATTAATGGACAATATGTTCACATCTGCAATAGGTGGATAAAGTACCAAAATGTAGGCGCAGAAGTAAGAAATGACTACAGAGGCAAGGAGCAACTATGAAGCCAAATGACGTAGCGCTGTTTAGGAGGAAAATAGTGAAACATAGTCTGCATTTCACAAAAGAATTGCATTCAAAAGAAGAAACCAACGAGGGTTAAAAGGAGACGTGTATAGTAAGTTGGGCCAACCAAATTAATTTGTCACATCAATGAATTGTAGAGAGAGTAAACATAACAGTAGAAAATAGAGAGAGGAGGCGCAATGAAGCGGAGTTACTAGGGGTCTTTAGTAGGGTTATTTGAATAGGAGTTGTAACATTTTTTCATGAGAGACCTATGGAGAACTAGACATCTCGAAGCCGGTTCGGAGGTGACATCGATACTGAGGACTCGGGTTAAGTGTATTTTACTTTTTTGTTGTTTCTTTCTCTCCTATTGAATTAAATGTGCTATCCTAGGAAAATGGATTTGGGTTATGTATGGATAATCAGATTTTCGTTATTTTTTGGTTATTTGTGTATGAACTCATTGGGTATTATGAAAGGATGATTTTAATGTGTTCATTGCATCATATGTGCTTGTTGCCTTGATTAATCGGTTTTCCTAATCCATAATGCTACTGCCTAATAAATCTAAAGATCGTATCATAGGTTATTCAGTGGTTAGGTTTAATTAATGATCATATCTTGATTAAACAAAACTTAAAGGAAAACTCGGTTTAATTATTAACCCACGATTAATAGTTACTATGAGAGGTTAAAAAACAACAAATCAATGAAATATGTTTAATTAGGGTGTAGGTTAAGAATGAATCAAAGAATTGGGTCCCTACCGAATTCCTCACTTTTATCATTTTTTGCATGTTTTCTTTAATTTGTTTTTATTAGTATAGTTTCATTTTATTTTCTTGTTTGAAAAATCCAAAACCCCCTAAACCTAAACACCAATTAATTTCATTTCATAAACTTTGCATACACTCTCTGCAGGATCAACCTAGACTTACTACTGTTATAGTAGTAGTAGTCTAGTTATTTTATAATAGTTTGCAGGATACACAGCAATTTCCATATGAACCAGAAGCTTCTTGTCAAAACTTAGGTACATCTCTGAAAGAATTGATAAATGTTGTGATTGCTAACAATCTTCAATTTCAACAAGATATACAACAGCTTCAAGAAAGTATGCAATAACTTCAATAGAATACCCAATAGTTCCAGTAGGAAATGAGGCAATGTCTAGAAACAATAACTTGGCAAGTCAAATGGATGATACGGCAGCGAAGATCGATTACTTAGAATCATAAATGGAATAGGAGCAACCATATCAACCTGAGGTATACCCAATAGACGTTAGTGCAGAAACCTTACAAAGTGATGAGGAGCTTGAGAATTTTGAGAGCATTACTCAAGGAGTTGCTTATGTAGAAGAAGTAGAGGAGGAGCTCCAAGCAAAAGAAGTTGTATCTTTTAACTCAAAGGTAAGTACTGAGTTCCATTTTATTGTTAAGAATGACTCTTTACCTTTACATAGTAGATTGGAGGAATTAAATGAGGAAGGAAAAAGACAAAGAGACATTTGAGATCTTTTCAGAGTGTATGAACTCAGTCAAGATTGAGAATTTAAGGATAGGGAAGATGTTGAATAAGGATGATGATCAACTAAGGCCCTATTAGGAGCAATCTCGCGTGGAAGTGGCACTAAATATAGTATCAGAAGATCATAATTTTGTCATGTGAGTAGGGAACATGGAGTCGAGCCAGCGTACCTAAACAAAGGCATTTCTTGGGCAGTAACCCAAGGGAAGTAAATTTCTTTTCTTTACATTTCTGTATTACTTTTTATTTGCATGTGTGTTTCTATGTTAGTTTGTTTCTTGCTTGTTTTTAAGTTTTCAACCAAAATGAGAGAAAGAATAAAACAAACAAAAGAAACAATTTCTCATTTTCTATTGCTCCTAGGACTATATAGTCATGATTAGAGTGTGAATTGACTAGAGAATTTAATAGCAAATTTAGCATGTATTTTTACTCATGTGTTAATATGCATTATCTTTAAAAGAGTAGTGGCTAGTGGTAGACAAAGCCGGTAAGGTTTTAAGCCTTTTTTGATTGGTACATTCACATCAATCTTATTGTCTTTTGATAATGTGTGACCTTCATGACATGTACATCCTGATTTTATCTTCAATTTCTATTCGAGACCACATTTTTATCACATGCATTAACATGGAAATGATTAGGCATTATTTGTTTCATAAGCTATATTAGTCAAATAGTCTACCCATTATATGATTTTCCTTTTTGATAAGCCCTTTTGAGCCTTACGAGCCATTCTTTTTGTATTAACCATATTACATGCTTTATACTTAACTAAATGTCCTACCTAAGCCATAAAGCTAATGGAACATTTGTGATTGTTGAGTTTGTGGATCTACAAAATTATAAGTGTGGGGGTGTACATATGAGTGGGTTGGTTCATGTTGGGACGTTTTGTTATATCTTATCATTGAAATTCCCATGTTAATGTAGTTTCTTTTAATGTTAAAAAAAAAAGAAAAGAAAAGAAAGGAAAGGAAAGAAAGAAGTGAAAAAAATGAAAAATTTTAAAATAAATGTATCCAGGAGGAATTGCATATGTGTTGAAAAGTTGTTTATGATTAATGCATCTTCCTAGATGCATTAATGAATGTGTTATTTGAGTATGTTGAATATGGGGTAGATGTTGGCTCGAAAGGTTCACTATTGTGATTTTAATGTGTTGTTGACATAAATTGTATGTGCACTTCCTTTGGATTGGTATATGCTTCATGTGGTTTGTGCTTAGGAGCTGAATGAGGTTGTGAAATATAAATGTTGCATTCATCATAGCTGACGGTACCCAGTTTTGATGAGTGTTGCTTTGTTTCAATAGCTTAATAACTTTCATGCTACTTGACCCAAATACATCTCACCTTACCTTTGCCTACATTATAACCTTGAAAAGTCCTTTGATCCATGATTTTTCATATGAACAATAGTGGTGGAGAAATGAAATGATATGTAAAGTTATGGAATGACATGATCATGAATGGTGTTGAGTGTACCTATGGATATATTTTAGTTAAACACATTTTTTTAGTCTACTATTAGATTGCTCAGTTTTTGAAGATGATGAATGTTGAATGATCATGAGTAAAAGCTTGGAATGTTAAATTCTTGCTATGAGCTTTAAAAGTCATTCATCTTTGTTTATGATTATGTATTCTTGGACTATATGGAAGATGAGTTAATGTTTTTAGGTCTTTGAGCTTAATTTTAATGTTTTTCTTGAGGACGACCAAAAAGCTA
The DNA here is from genome assembly GCA_027478495.1 of Erythroxylum alaternifolium. Taxonomy (NCBI): domain Eukaryota; kingdom Viridiplantae; phylum Streptophyta; class Magnoliopsida; order Malpighiales; family Erythroxylaceae; genus Erythroxylum; species Erythroxylum alaternifolium. The sequence continues at coordinate 17,933,320 of JANIIA010000009.1, read as the reverse complement.
ATTGCGGGACAAATTGATAGGTACTTAATTGATTATGAAATTATTCTATAACACTTAGCGATTATTGACATAAAATTGCTTAAGATACTCACTTTGATTTATATGTGATTTTAAGTATAATTCGGAAGCAAAGAAGTTAAAATGAGTTGAAACTCTATATTTTGGCCATTTTTTTAAGATTAATTTTTACTTGTCTTCATGGAACAAGAAGAAGAAAATTAAAAGATAAGAAAGATGGGAACACAAAGAACAAGAATGTAGGTTGCATGGATTTGCATGGTATTAATTTAATTAGTAGACAATTGTGCTTACGGCTGCAGTAGGTGGATAAAGTACCAAAATGCAGGCACAGAAGCAAAAAGTAACAATGAAGCAAAACGATGCAACGCTATCTAAGAGGACAGTAGTGAAACGCAATCTTTGTTTCACGCAGACAAGAATTGCATTCAAAAGAAGACACCAGCGAGGGTTAAAAGGAGACGTGTACAGTATGTTTGGCCAACCAAGTTAATTTTTCACATCAGTGAATAGTAGAGAGAGCAAACAGAATAGTAGAAAACAATGAGAGGAGGCGCAGTGAAGTAGAGCTACTAAGGGTCTTCGGTAGGGGTTATTTGAATAGAGGCTGAAACATTTTTCCGCGAGAGACCTATGGAGGGCTAAACGTCCCAATGCCAGTTCAAAGGTGACATCGACACCGAGGACTCAAGTTAAGTGTATTTTACTATTTTTTTTGTTGTTTCTTTCTCTCCTATCGAATTGATTGTATTATCCTAGGCATATAGATTTGGGTTGTGTATGGATAATCAAATTTTTGTTATTGTTCGGTTATTTATGTGTGAACTCATTATGTAACAACCCACTCCCGCCGGACCCGAACCTGATATCGACAGTGATACCCGAATCCGTGCCCCGCGAGGGTGGCGTGTCACATCACTTCACTAAACAAAAGTCGGTAT
>JANIIA010000009.1:17848124-17878330 GCA_027478495.1 Erythroxylum alaternifolium | reverse complement strand
AATGTTAAATTCTTGCTATGATTTTTGAAAGTCATTCATCTTTGTTTATGATTATGTATTCTTGGAACATATGGGAAATGAATCAATGCTTTTGTGTCTTTGAGCTTAATTTTAATATTTTGCTCAAGGACGGCCAAAAGCTAAGTGTGGGAGAAATTGATAAGTACTTAATTGATTATAAAATTATTCCATAATACTTAGTGATTATTGACATGAAATTGCTTAAGATACTCACTTTGACTCATACGTGATTTTAGGCACAATTCGGAAGTAAAGTTAAAGAGAGTCGAAAGCATAATATTTAGGCCATTTTCTAAAGATTAATTTTCACTTGTTTTCTTAGAGCAAGAAGAAGAAAATTAAAAGACAAGAAAAAAAATGAAAACACGAAGAAAAGGATGATTGAAAATTAATGGACAAAGAAGGACACCAATACGACAGTGCATAAGTAGAAGTTGGCTAGATGATGGACGTTAGCACATGCACATATTTGCATGCAAGGGATGTGAAGCATAAAGAGAAGCAGAAATGACATGTGGTGGAGCATGAAACGCAAGACCAACTGAAACGACAACATAGGAGAAGGAAAGCAGCTGTGTACATAGACAACGTCTGTGTTCAACGCAGATATTATGCGTTTAACGCATTAAACACAGCCCATGCATTTTACTTAAAAACACACAGTATTAGCGTAGGTTTTAAACACAAGAGAACAGTGATAGTGAACAAACAGATTTTATTTGTCACATCAGTGAACAGTAGCAAGGTTGGAGAGAAAACAGAAGAGTGAAGGCGCTACAGGAGGTTTTGGTTGGGGAAAATTTTCATGGGGCTGAAGCATTTTCTTGAGAGACCTATAGGGGGCTAAGTTTTCAACGCTAGTTTAGAGGTGGCAGCGATGCCGACTACCCTGGTTAAGTGTATTTCATCATTTTTGTTATTTCTTTCTCTCATTAGAAATTGATTGTATTATCCTATATTAATTGATTTGGGTTTTATGTATGGAAAATTAGATTTTAATTATTGTTCGGTTATTTGTGTATGAACCCACTGGATATTGTGAAAAGATGATTTTAATGTGTTCATTGAATCGTTTATTTGCAAAACAATTGCTAGAATTTCATATAATTCATAATTGTTATGTTGACATTGATGTGTAGCGACTAATTATTCGTAATTATTAAGGATAACATGACCTAGGCTAAATGACGCATCGTATGTGGTTGTTACCTTAATTAATCAGTTTTCCTAATTTGTAATGCTCTTGCCTAATTAAATCTACAAATCGTATCCTAAGTTATTCGATGGTTTGGTTTAATTAACGAACGCATCTTAATTAAACAAAACCTAAGGGAAAACTCAGGTTATTTATTAACCCATGATTAATAGTTGCTAGGAGAGGTTTGAGAATAACAAATCAATGAAATATGCTTAATTAGGGTGTAGACCGAGATTGGTCCCTATCGAATTTCCCACTTTTATCATTTTATGTTTTCTTTAATTTGTTTTTGTTAGTCTAGTTTTATTTTATTTTCTTATTTGAAAAATCCAAAAACCCCCTCTAACCTAATCACCGAATAATTTCATTTCGTAAACTTTGCACACACTCTCTGTGGGATCGACCTAGACTCACTACGGCTATAGTAGTAGTCTAATTATTTTCCTTTGACTAGCATTATGACGTGCTGTCAATATCCCCTTGGATATTCTTGGTAAGCTTATCTATAACTACTACAAATAGGAAGGAGATCAATAAAGATCCTTGGAGTAGCCTGATATTGGTAGAAAATGCTTTATATCTCCTACTATTATACTTACTATATTTTTAACACCTTTGTATATATCTCTAATAACCTTTATAGGCAATATAAACTCCTTTAGCTTCTAAATACCTCTATATGACTTCCCTAGATACCCTATCATAAGCCTTTGTTAAATTAGAAAAAACCATGATGTCTCTCTACCTATCCTATATATTTCATTGATTGTCTAAGGAGATGTATGGCTTCAATTATGGACCTAGTATGAAACCAAATTGTTCCTCCGAGATAAGTGTACTTTCTCACTCTCTTCTTAATCACTCTCTCTTATAACTTCATGGTGTGACTATGTAGTTTAATATCTCTATAGTTGTTACAACTTTGAATGTCCCCTTTATTCTTATAGAGAGAGATTAGTGTGCTAATTCTCTATTAATTCAGTATTTTAGTGGACTTGAGGATCACATTAAAAAGTTTAGTTAGCCAAGAAAGACCCTTTTCTCTTAGGCTTTTCCATTCCTCTATGGTAACACATCAGGTCCTACTACCCTTCCACTCTTCATCGTCCTCAAAGCTCCTCCATTTTTTCTCTTTTGATATGCTAACAATAAGTAAAGTTGTAGTATTTCTCACAAGTGCTAAGATTACCCAAGAAATGTTATTATCTTTACCTTTATTAAAAAGCCTATAGAAGTAGCTATATCATCTTCTTTTGATCTCATTTTCATCCATGAGAACTTGTCTTGCTTTATCCTTTATACAACAAACTTGATCAAAATCCCTCACTTTTTATTCCCTAGCTCTTACCAACTTAAAATTATCCTTTTCTCCGTCCTTAGTTTCCAATCTTTGATATAAGTTCTTGTTGGCACTAATTTTGGCTTTCAAGACTATCTTCTTCACCTCTTTTTTTACTACCTTATAACTCCCTCCATTGGCTACCCTCTCCACTTCCATGTTGCTATCCAATAGAGCTTTATATGCAACCTCTTGAGCTTCACTTTATCTTATACGACTTTATTCCACCACTAAGACTCCTTCTTACTACCCCTATGCCTTTTATAAACTCCTAAGATCTCCTTAGTTGCATTCCTTAAAAGAGTTGCTACTCCCTCCTATATCCAATTAGTATCTCCTTCTAGTTTTGATGCTTCTCCAGAAATTACTCTATCCCTAAGTTGCTCTATAGTGTCCCCTCTTAGATTCCACCATGGCACCATCTAACTCTATTGTACCTTCAAAGCCCATAAATTGATCACAACAAAACAATCATCTAATACACAAAACACACATATCCAATATCACATTTCCATAAACCAACCCTGAGTTATTAGGCTTAATTATCTTTAGAGTTAATATTCTTGGTTTTCTATTATGTATAGACAGTTCATATGGTAAAGACTAAATTTTTAAATATGTTTTAAATAAATTGTTTAACTTTTAAAAAATTTTTATTAATATTAATAATCCAACTTCAAATTGAATATAAGTTTCCAAATTTTCAATATGAACTTTTAATATTCAAACAAATCTAATTTATTTTTAGAAGTTTAGGGTTTGTGATTTTCTATTCAAGAATTCAAGATTAATAACAATAAAACAATTCTAATCAAGTTATAGAATTAAAGTCAACTCTAATTCCATTATTGGAAATTTAGGGCAGGATTCAACCTCACATATAGTGGAATAATAACAAAACTTTTTTACTGGATTCCCGAAGGCTAAGATAAATTAAAATTCTATAACATGATTAATGCATGAAATATAATAAAAGCATAAATCATAATTCACACCTTATTGTGAAGCTTGATTAGTTTTTTTGTCATTTCTCTTGAATCGATTTTGAAATTGGTTCAACTCAGCCACTATAATGGCATACATGTCTAACCTCTGACAATATTCACAAAACAAGTTAACAAAACTCTACAACTATTGTAGAGAAAGTTAGGTAAGAAGTACTAACTCTATTAGAGCCAAAGCCTATTTATAATATATCTTGAAACTTTTAGTAATTTAATTGAAATAAAATTCAAATATTAACTTTAATTGGAATTCTGATTGATTATATTTAAATACTAATTTGACCTAAATAAGATCTAATATCTCTTGTTAGTCCTTATTTATTAAGTATATCTTATTCAATCATAAATTTTTAAACATTATATTCAAGGCTAATTTGATTAAAACACTTTTTTTCTCTTTAATCTTTTATTTATGTGTAATCTATTAGGTTCCCAAAAAATGTTTAAAATGAATATAAGTTATAAACCTAAATTATATTTAGGATTAGATAAATTAAACTCCTCTAATTTATCTTTAAATCTCTAATTAAATTATTTATATTTATAGATCAAGATTGGTGTCTACCAGTATATGACCAAATATTTATAAATGTTAAAGTCATTTTGACTAAACTTTTTGTGCATGAATTTTTTTTGTATAAATCAATCCTTTCATCACACAATATTTTGATAAATATGGAGCATAAAAATAATGTCTAGCCTATTTATGTCCAAACATGTTAGTTCCCTACCATTAGTAATTGATTTTGTTAATGACATTTGAAAACTATTTTCAAAATTTCATTTTACCTTGGCCAAAGGTTTCCTAAATCAATACTAATCAAGAATAATGGAATATTCTCCCTAATCACTTTATGGTGATGAACCCTATATTGATCACTTAACTATCTCCATATAGTTCATGTTATATCTGATAACTACCAATTGAGCTACCCTTGACTAGATTAGATCATAAGTAGTATCAAAACATGACAATCCTTATATAAGATACTTTATTGATCTTATGTCAAAGGATCACTTATCCTATATCCAATGATTACTGATTGAGCTACCCTTGACTAGAATAAGTTATAAATAGTATTAAAGTATAGTAATCCCTATATGAGATGCTTTGGAGGTGTCAAGTCAAAGGATCACTTATACAATCATCACAATGAGAATTTAAATATACATACAAGTAATGTTTCAAATGGATTTCTCATATAAGGTTAGTTTAGTGAACTTGTTCTTTAACAAGCACCTATACATTTGTTTAAGTATCTCTATACTTTATTCTATAATATCAACTACTTCTTTTATAAGAAAGAAATATAACATGTTCTTGTCTTTTTACGCTCTATTAAAATCTAATCTTAATATAAAAATGACTGGAAAAATTTAGGAATAATATATAAATACAATATGAATCTTATCATAATCTCATTTTAATGTACATTTATCCTATAGAATTTATTATATACATCTGAATGTGTATAAGATAAAGAATGCCTTTGAAGAATTATGTCATTAAGCTATAGCTGACCGATTGGCTGTAAGGCATAAACTAACACCTATCACTACTATCAACTAGCATGCCTTAGCTTTCTTTGGAATTTAGTTAAAGAAATTGTAAACTATTAAGATGGTTAATGGGGCTAACTAGTGTTTATATGATCATTTTGACCATTTTGCACATTACCTTTTAGTTTTATAATGAAGATAAAGAATGATCATTGTAGGTTTTACATCTCTTAATTTCTTTAAAGAGGTTTGGCGATTAACAAATTATTGGCTTTCCTTTCAGTACCATGTGTATATTTGTTTCTAATTTCATATTTACTAACCAGTTATTCATGATTTGGAGATTTCCAAGTCTAATGGTTCAATTAAGAAGTATAATTTTTAGGATGTTGGATTCAAGATGAAAGTTATCCATTATATAATTCCTTATTGTGCCCTTTCGTTGAGCATGGGTTTAATTGCATGTCTAATAGGAGAAGAGAAAAAGGGAATACAAATTCGAAGTGGAGGTGTGCAAAATATGACATTCCAAAATTTTGATGTTTGTGAAGTTCTTGAAAAACTATGTCAGAAATGGATTATTTTCGTTGTTGATTCACCGAGTAAAACATAACATGAATCTTTCATACACATGATAATGAATAGTGTGGGGAAAAAAGTTTTTATGAATTCAATAGGAATAAAAGAACAAAAGAAATTAGTAAATGGAGAAAATTAGTAAAGTGGAGAACATATGCAGTTTAAGTAAAGAACCAAAAACAAAAAAGAATAAAGCATGACTTAAGCAAGTTATTCTAATCCTTTTCATAACCTTATCTAGGTTATTTTAACGATTTAATGGAGTAATCATTATATGGTCATTTTGTATTTAAGGCGTATTATATATACTTTGTCATAATCAAGAGGAAATTTGGTAAAATTTTTAAAGAAAAATAATCTTGATGTATTAAAATACTTTTAGGGAACTTTTGAAATGGGTTTAAATCAATTTTTTTAAAAAATGTTTTGATCTTTAAAAGAACTTAAATTTTTTTAAAAACATGTTTTCAAGTACGCTAGTTTGACTAGTATACATTAGCAAAGGACTAATGATAGGGTTTTAGGTATAATGGTCAAACAATAGAGGTGAGTAATCAACTAATACCTCTTAGAGGAAAGAAATATTTATATCGTGAGTTTGTAACCACACTAGTTGATGCATTGTAGGACCAGTATGGCCTATTAATTGACTAATATATCTATGTAGTTGACCAATATAGTTTAAAAGGAAGAGAAATGTATTGAGAGTTTTACTATTGCATTAGTCGATCAATATGCCAATGTGTTAAATCAGTTGACCAATGCTATCATTACCAGTCATTGTAATGACTAATCTATATTATTTTGAATATAGATAAACTATATATAAGTAGTGAGAGGTTAAATGGGTATAATAGAGAGTTTCTAGGAGCTTTAAGAGGCTAAAGAGTGCATATCTGTATTATATAACACATATTGAGCCTTTGTTTATTGGTGTTAGTAAGAGAGAGTTTTTAAAGTTCTTAAGGTTTACTTTATGACAGTTTCTCTTAACTATAAACAAGATTTCCAAATGATTACTCTTAACTCATGACAAAATAAGATGATCGTAAGCATCCCTCATCACCTATGACAAAAAAGGTATTATACAAAGGGATGCTCTTCATCCATTGAAGGAAGAAGATAGTGCAAATAGAGCTTAGGAAGTGGACGTAGGCTAAAGGTTGTTTAGTTGAATTATTATAAATCAATTTTGTCTATCTTTTCTTACTTTCTTTAATTATTATTTTGATTGCTTTGTGATTGTAATATATGTATTTACCATAATCATTTATTAGAATAGAAAAAATCATTCATTCGGTTAAAAATATGGTAAAAAGTGAACTGATAAGTGCTTAATTGTTAATATTTTTAGGTTGATATTTAGTACATTTCGCCTGTTTATTTGATTGTTTTTATTGTTTTTAATAATTAATTAATTCATATTATGTTTTTAGGTTGTAACTCACTTATTTGGAGAAGATGGAACAAATTGGGGACAAGTTTAAGATGATTTGGAACTATTTTGACCAATTATAAAGTAGTTGGAAAAGTGCATAAGCACCAACACGTTGATGTAGAAGTCAACATTCCCATAGTGATGGCAACATGCCATGTTGACATCTTCTTTGCAAAATAAGTGGTTTTAAAGTTCTATACAATTACACAACCATTAACACGCCCACTTTGATGCTCATGTTTATATTTTAGTCCATATTCATTCTAGATTGAAGAGTTTCATGATTTATAATCAATATGGTCAATAATAAAGTCATGTTAATGCTCGTATACCACTTAAAAGCCTAATTTTAAAACTATAAAAGGTAAAATTAAGAGGAAAAGAAAAAGTTAGGCTCGAGAAACACAAATTGATGACTTAAAACGATAAAGAGAACAAAGAACAAGTAAGGAAACACATTCGAAGTGGATTTCCATCGATCTAAAGGGGATTTCTTGAAGATTAAGAAGGATTTCCTCATGTTTTGCTTGATTTTCTAGTTTTCCTTTAATTTTGATGTTATGTTTAATATGATTAGGAGCTAAACGCTTATTGGTACCTAGATTAGATAAAACTTAAGATGGACTTTATAATGATTTGTTTTAATTCAATTTATTCTTTAGTTTCATTGAGACTCAATTATGTGTTTTTTATTTATTCTTGAAATAATATTGTTGGCAAGTTAATTCATGTGTGATTTCATGCTTTTGAGATTGAGAAATTCTTTGTATGAATAGATCAAACATAATTGAAATGATTTGCATTCAAACCTAGATATAGGTCGACATAAATCTTTTAGATTAAGGTCAAATCTAATAGTGAAATTTATAAATTGATTAATACAATTCTAAGGGTTTTAATTAGAAAGAGACTTCATTTAATTAACCTATGATTAGTTGTTAATAATCTTGATAAAGATATTAGCATAATTGAGAAATTTTCACGGTCTAATGAACTTTAAATTAAATTGATATGTGAAGTCATAATTGCATGAGAAGACTTAGGAGGATTTGAATTCTAAGTATCACTGTCTTTTTTTATTATCTATTACTTTTATATTCATTCTATTTAATTAATTATCTTGAATTGTTTTATTTTATGGTTTTAATTTTGAATTTTATTAACCATCATTAACATAATTTGTTATACTAGATAATAAAGAGATGGATAGTACTGGTATTTCTAGTCCTTATAGGATTGACCTACACTCATCTATGTTAGTTACAACTATACCATCTGCTTATGATTAAAATATAAATCAACATCATGAATACATACATTTTACCCACATGTATCATCCATGGACCAACATTTATTGCTTATGATTTCACAACAACATTAAATATTGGGCCATCTTAGGCTAAAACTAACATTAATTCAAATATTACAAATGTTTTCTTCCAAACCTTTGAGCACTCCTATTGGAGATGCAACGAAAGTTGACACGTGAAAAGTGATATTCATTCATCATTAAAGCAAGTGAAAAATTGAAATGAACTAAGAGCAATAATAACGATAAGTCCCTCTCTTCTTTGTTATTTTGAACCTTATTATTTATTTTCATTATTTTCTTTTAATTTTAATCTCCTCTTTCGCTTTCTATTTTCCTCTTATTATAAGGACTTTGACATTTAAAAATTGGAAAAGTATTATTTGGATATCACTTAATAGCATCCTTAACCTTTTATGACATAATTTTAGGTGTCATATTAGTTGCTTATTTTATTTTCTTTTGAACCTAGTTTAGTTAGGATCATATTTTCAAAATAAATTAATACCTCATTTGGACTCTTTGTTCTTAAGTACCTATATCAAATGAGGATTTTTCTAATACTTAGGCCTTATACTTAATGCCTAAGTACTCAGTATAGGCCGAAACTTAAAATAAATCTAAAAATAATAATTTTATTATTTTACTTATTATTTTTCAATTGTTAAATGATTATATGATGCGAGAGATGTGGATCCACTTTATAAAGAAAACTATTAAGAAACAAGATAAGACTAAAATAAAAAATAAGAGAAATTAGTCCCAAAATAGAATTCAAATTAATCTTGGTTAAAACCTACAAACTTAGCCCTAACCTCAAGCTCAGAAAACTTAAAATCTTAAGCCAAGCCATAGATGTCAAGGCATTAATTCCTTTTTTTTTCCTCCACTTCTAACTCGAATCTGAAATTCATTAGAAGCCCTAAGTACTAGACACAAACTCTAGACAGTCCCTTTATCCCTTATTTCATTTTTATTTTCAAGATGTAAGACACATATTTAGATATTTTCTCCATTTTAAGCCTTAAAAACCAACTTTAGGAATTTGATTATATTTTCAAGCCTTAGAACCTAGCTCTAGACATTTTATTATGTTAGTTCTTAAATGACACATAAGTGGGGGTGAATTGTCCCTTTTTTCCTTTTGAAAACTAATGAACCAATTGCTCATTCTAATGAATGATTATGGAAACTTCATATAGAACAATAATAAAATAAATACAATAAAAAAGAGTTCAAAAAAGAGACAAAACCAATTTATAATAGTTTGGCTAAACAATCTGTAGCCTATGTCTAGTCTCTAAGCTTCACTTGAGAATTCACTTTCTTCTTCCTTCAATGGGTGAAGATCAACTCTCCATATAATATCTTCTTTGTCATAGCGAAAAGAAACAGTTACAATTGTCTTGCTTTGCCATTAATGAAAATTAACACTTTACACATTTTTTGAAAGGTTAAAAGGAACCCTCTAAAGTGTATTTCAATCAACTTATCTAATTACAAAAAGTATACAATTCAAAAACTCTTTCTCCTGCTTATCAATAAATAAAGACTCGATAAGCATTATGTAATGCATACATACACTCTCTAGCCTTTGAAGGCTCTTAGAAACTCTTTAATATGCCTATGAATCTTTTTTTTAACTCATACATGATCTATTTATACTTAAAATAACCCAAAATTATTGTAAGAAATAAAAACTAACCATTACACATATAGTAAGAATGATATTGGTCGACCAATCTAACATACTAATCGACTGAATATACTATATTAGCCGACCAATGTATCGACTAATATTGATAAAAAAAACTCTCAACATATGAATTTTTTGTCTTTTAGAATACATTTTTCAATCATTCAAAGACATTAGTTTACTAATGTGTGACAATGATCGACTAATGTATTAAGCAATGTACCAACAAACTCATGGTACATATTTTTACTAACGTTCAAGAGACATTGGTTAATCAATCTATATATTATCAAACCAATATGCCCAAAGAGAAAGTTTTTAAAACTTTTTATGTTCTTTCAAAGATCAAAACACATTATGGTGAAAAAAACCTATTTCAAAAGTTTCTCAAACTAGGATATATATCTAGGCTTTTTCTCTATTTCAAAATCATAAGATCCATTCTAGGTACTTTCTCCACTTTTCAAGCCATAAGTTTATGCCTTTCTTTTAAATTTAATATCTATGTTCCTTTCTAGGCGTTTCATTTTTATTCAATGTCAAAATACTTAATTCTAGGCCTTTTTCTAATTTCAAGACCCATGATCCGTTCTAGGCATTTTCTCTATTTCAAATGTAAGATCATTTATAAGAAATCCATTTGTTTTTAAATGGTAGGTAAGACTATAAACTCTTAGGTATTCAACTATTTGGTTTGATTTCCATTTACCCTATGTTTCATTCTAGATATTTTATTTTAAGCCATAGGAAAAATCACAAGTTCCCAAGCATTTAACCAATGTACTTTGATTTACTTTACATTCAAGTTTACTTCTTCTTTAAGATCCACACTTTCTTTTGAAAAAAAAAACTTAGATAACCACTTACGCATGTAAACTAGGGTGTCTAACACCTTCTATATATTATAATTTGACCCTCTAACTCGTTTCTTTGTTAGGATACCCAGTTCCTTACCTTTGATTTTTCTCTATCTTTCCTTAATAAGGTTAACTCTATTACATATTAATTAAAATTTTTGTTTCTATTTCTATTGAAGGCATCTAAAAATGTCAATTTATCCCTCTCCCAGAAGAAGTCTTGCTTGTCTATTTGGTTGTTTTTAAGTGGGCGAAAGCCAACAAAATCAAGTTTGTTATATTAGTAAAATTTTATATGAGGCCAAAGAAAGATATGAAATGATGAAGAAGGCAGCTTTGACACTAGGGATCTTTGTAAGAAAACTCAGACCTTATTTACAAGGTCACTTGGTGAATACAGTCAAATACATACCACTATGACAGACATTGTATAAGCCAGACTCTTTGGTGGAACTGAATGAATATGACATCTAGTACGTACCAAAGATGTCTTCTAATAAGTCCCAAGTAATTGCAAACTTGGTGGAATGCATAGGTAGGCCATTATAACAGATAGTGGCTGTAGAGCCTGGTGCAATATAAATGACATCTATTGATAAGTCAAATAAAGGAAAAGGTAAATGTGTAGGAGTTGCGCTTAAAGGGAATATCGAAGTAGAATTTAAATATATGTAAAGGCACAATTTCTAGGCCTCGAATAACAAGTCAGAGTACAAGGCTTTGTTGTATGCAGTTAGAATAGCATTTCACCTAAAACTGAAGGCCTTTCAAGTGAAGTCAATCTATTAATTAGTGGTAAACAAAGTTGTAGGGTCCTTTAAAGCTAAGGAGAAAAGCATGTGGAAGTACAAGGCTAGTAACTTCAAATGAGCCAAGCTATAAATTTTGAGTTTGTAGTTGATCTTTAGTGAGGAGAATGATATAGCAGATCAATTGTCAAAGTGGGGAGTCCAAAACTTGGGATCTACATCAAAATCCAAGTTAAATAGCATTGAGAAACTAAATGATGATTGGATAAGATAGATCAAAGAGTATGTGCAATATGGAACATTCCCAGGTGATGCTAGAGAAGTCAGGAGAATAAGATGCAGGGCTGTGAGATACACCTTGATAAATGATACCACATATCCTTATCTTTGCCTTATCTATGTTGTGTAGCCTCATCTGAAATATTGACTTATGATATAAGGGAGATTGTTGATCCCATCAAAAGGCTTTTAAGTTGGCTCGTAAGTTGTTCAGATAGGGATGTTACTGGTTGACGCTCAAAAAGATCACTTAAAAAAACGTGTGCCAAAGGATAATGACAATCAGACCTGTATCACAAGCACGTTGTTGATCATGTGCCCATTTTCAATCAAACACCATTCAATTAGCATGGAATGGATATCCTATGAACCTCTCCTCCTAATCTCCTATAAAGAAGTAAATCAGATTTATCCTGGCAGCAGTTGATTGATTCATAAAATTGATGAAAGCTAAATTTTATGCCACGATAACTATTAGAACCATGGAATAACTCATGAAAGCCTTTATAGGGTTCCTTTTTCTGTTATTACAAATAATGGCCCTCAATTTTAATAGAAAAGGATTCTACCAATCTTCTGGAGAATAAGGATGAAAAATGGTTCATATATGTCGCTCATTCTGAGACAAATAGCTTGGTCAAAGTCACGAACATGAACATTATTCAAAGACTATGTACATGAGTAGAAAAGTATGAAGGAACTTGAGTAGACCATATTTATTCCATCCTTTGGGTCTACAATACTACAGATTTATCACCAACTTATCTAAGGGGTTATTAGAGGATCCAACTAATAGGATAGAGAGGCATATAAGACCTTTCTGTATTAGATTCCCTACTCAAATCCTTTAATAAGTACAAAGTCATCATTTGTGGATTTGGTTGTGGGTAATTAAGCAAGTCATTAATACTCTCAGGTTATCAATAGCCAGATCCAAGTGCATTGACTTGATCATCTCCTTGCACTTGTTAAAGCTACAGATGGAGAATGTGCTCGCATTGTCATAATTTTAAGTCTTAAAGGACTAGGTATTTTAGGAAGCCACAACACACAGCTATCTTGTATTCGCTTCCTGTAAGGTACTCCACATTCGATTGAGATACATACTCTTTTAACTTTTTGTAGTATGTGGATAGGCTCTGTATCTTTCATAAAGAGCTTTCAAGTCCTTGATGTAGCCCTCCATCTCCTTTTCTAGATCCCCCTCAGCCTTGTTATGAGCCTTCCAAGTGAGCCTCTCCTCATTTTTAGACTTCTCCTTGTACATCTCCGTTATAATGAGCAGATGCGCCATAAAATTAGTTACGAGGGACTTGAATATAAAATAAAGCAAAGGTAAAGAGAAGTTAATTATCCTCGTGAGGTTGAACTCCACACATTTGTAAAGTTATTCTCTAGGAACTTTTGATCCCTGTGCAAGATCAAATATTGTTAAAAATGTACATATAATATGGCCTTCCTGAAAACTGAATCTTTATGCTTAACATCTCACTTTAGAAAGAAGCCTCAATTTGAGTTCAGGTCTTCAAGATAATATTAACCTGTCTAACTCTGTCTAATTCAAAAGATGTCGTCGTTCTATTTAAAGATTTATTTTCTTTTGCTTCTAACGCTAATATAATAATAATAATAATAATAATAATAATAATAATAATAAAATTAATCAAATTTTAAATTTAATTTAATATTTTTATAATTTATAAATTAATTAAATAATTTTAATAAATTAATAAATTTTTAAAATTTTTAATTTTTTATCTTAAAAATTTTATTTAAAAAATTTAAAATTAAAATAATAAAGAAAACAAAATTAAAATATGTATCACGGGCGTGACTTACCGTGACACAATTTTTAAAATTTAAAATTTTACTTTAAAAAATTTATTTTAAAAAATTAAAATAAAAAATAAAAAATGTTTCACAAGTGTGACAAAACATTTTTAAATTTTATTTTTTAAATAAAATTTTATTTTAAATAATATAATTAAAATAATTAAAAAACAAAAATGTGTCACAGAAAGAAAATGTGTCATAGATTGATTTAAGTGTCACGGCCGTGACACATTTTCTTTTTATTATTTTAATTAAATTTTTAAATGAAATTTTAATTAAATTATTAAAATAAAAATAAAAATAAAATGTGTCACAAAATTGTTTAATTAATTTATAAATTATATAAAAATATTAAATTAAATTTAAAAATTGTTGATTATTATTATTATTATTATTATATTAGCACGCATACATATTAATGCAATATTAAACATCTTGTATATTTATAAAGACTTTTTTTTCAGAGAATGCTTGTGAAATGGAAATAAATTATACAGTATATTATACATATAGAATAACTTATTTGATTTCAACAATTTATTTTAATTGATTAATTTACTAAAATTGTTTAATTAATTTTTAAATTATAGAAAATTTCAAATTAAATTTAAAATTTGATCAATTTTTTATTATTATATGTTCTATATTTTTAATTAGATTTATAAAATTAGTTTTTGGTAAAGATAAATATCTAAAATCTAAATTCTTATGAAAATATTCAAAAAAATACTAAGATACAATACTCATGTGCTTATAATTTTTTAAAGTCATGACCTTATAAGTCATTTTATACATAAACAGTTAATACTAAACAACTAATTTTATCAAACATCTTTAATAAACAACTGATGTTATCCGCTGATCAAATCAGCTCAAAGAATCAGTTATCAGCTGATTGCATTAGCTATCAGTTGTTTATTAAAGATGTTTGATAAAATTAGTTGCTTAGTATTTATGTATAAAATTCTATAATTTATAAATTAATTGAACAATTTTAGAAAATTAATTAATTAAAATAAGTTGTTTAAATCAAAGTAAATTATTCTACATATATAATATGCTGTATAATTTATTTGCATTTCACAAGCATTCTCTGTAAAAAAAACTTTAAAATATAAGATATTTAATATTGCATTAATATGCATGCAGACTTATATAATAATAATAATAACAATAATAATAATAAATTTTAAATTTTAATTTAATGTAATTTAATATTTTTCTATAATTTAAAAATTAATTAAATAATTTTAATCAATTAGTCAATTTTTAAAATTTAAAATTTTTATCTTATAAATTTATTTTAAGAATTAAAATAAAAATAATAAAAAAGAAAATATGGGTCACAAGTGTGGCATAAGCATCACGCCAAGGACAAATTCAAACTATTTTATTTTTTTTATAAAATTAATATGAACATAATTAAAATTAAATTTTAATTTATTTTTAAAACTAATAGTATAATTATAATTAAAATA
Organism: Erythroxylum alaternifolium; assembly: GCA_027478495.1. NCBI lineage: Eukaryota > Viridiplantae > Streptophyta > Magnoliopsida > Malpighiales > Erythroxylaceae > Erythroxylum > Erythroxylum alaternifolium. Next base: position 17,863,050 of record JANIIA010000009.1, on the reverse strand, counting down.
ATAAAAAAAGTGAAAAAAAATAAGTGTCACGTAGTTATTAGTGACTAATAATGACTTAAAATTTAAACAAAAACCACGATATTTTTAACCAAATAGAATTAAACATAGTAATATGAGACATGATATCTGTACTTCTCGAATTTAGACTCCTCACCCTTATTATTGATCATCATGCCTTTGGAGGTTATCGGCCTAATACAGGTCTATATAAAGCTGGGGCCCATCTATGTGTCAACCTTGATTTCAATAAGGTTGGCCTCATCAACATTTTGGTGTATATTACATTTACCAAGGTGCTTCCCTCTTTCTCTTTCTCTTTCTTAAAAGCATCATCCTTTTAACGAATTGCAAACATAAGTTTGCGAAGACTTATCCCTAAAGTTTAGAATTCAATAATGAAGATTAATATAAAAACGATAGAGCATGAAAAGGCAACACATTGGTCTATTGATCAATATTGTCTGCTTATAACTACAATTCTCCCTTTAGCGGCAATTCCATAAGAGGGGGGAGATTCTTAAAGTCTAGTAAAGCCTTCATTGTGAGGCTAGGAGTTTTCATCTCTCGCTGAAACCTAAATCAACCTCCAATGTTTATTCCGCACATCTCATTATCTTAAAGTACGAAGTTTAAACATGTGGAAGAATATCTTACCAATTTAAACCTACCAAAAGGGAACGAAAGAGTAGGAGATAAGATGAAATCTAATCACTCCTATGACATTCTCTTAATTTTTTAAATTGGAAAATGACTTTATCATTAAATGTTAACATCATAACAATCTCTAATAATGTCTGATGAACTTGTAAAACTTGAATACAAGAAGATTTGCGATATATGGATGACAAATATATTTGACATTACATAGTTTGTATGATATTGCATGTATTAGAGTGTCTATATAAAACGAATCTGAAAATGATTCCTCCCATCCCAAATATACAAGTTGTAAATGTACTTCTTAAAACTCCATAAGAAGACGTATCTTTTACCATATAATATTCTATATAACACACCGTAAACGTAATTGAAGAACACGAGTTAACTCGAAAATGCCCATCATTCTTTAACACGTCAAATGAATGGAATAGTTGAGTATTTGAGTTATTAATCAAGATGATTATTGGGTTTAGTAACTCGTGGCTGATAAAGTTCTCGAGTCGTAAAGGTTTTTTTTTTTTGACAAAATAAACCAAAGTAATATTTAAGCACACGTTTTGTCATTTGACTTGAAAAGCAATATGACACAAAAATTGTCAAAATAATTGAAAAGCACAACAGCTCAAATCGTCATCATCATGCAGAACTAAACTTGCAGTAACGTCTCTTTCACCAACATAATACCTACAACTATTGAAATAAACCACTTTGCTATTGAAAACCCTTGGTCTTCAATTGATCAGGGCGCAACCACAATCCGCCCTGCGACTTGGTCGAGATCCCGTTGACCGCTCGAAGTGATTCTCCTTCCACTGATACAACAAGAACATAAGAACTAACGTCCAAGAAAGATGGAAGGTTGATGCATCAACTCATAAGCTCGTATGGTCTTCCACTTGAAATTTTTGCTGACCACAAAATGCTATTTACTAAACTACGCAATGTTTGCACAAATCAAAACACAAAAACTCACCCCTTGGGATCAAACTCAATAATGTTCATTTGCTGCAATTGTTGCAGAATGTGACGGGCAACAGCACCACTGCTCTTGCAAAAATGGGGGGGACGACTTCCATTCCTCTTGCTCCCTCCATAAATTCGACGGAATGCGCCCACACCAAGGCCTCCTCTCAAGTAGATTTTTCTTGCCATGGAGGCTAAACAAAGATTAAACATCATTGTATAAGCACCAAAAGGTTATATAATTTACATCGCAACTATTATACGTACAGATTCTTTCATATCCAACTGCAAACAAAATGGTGTGAGAAAGTGAGGCCTACCAGCTCTGATGTAGTACCAGTCGGGGTCATAAGGTGCAAGCTCCTTTAATCTACCAGTTTTCACAATATCGGTCCACGTGGGCAGCTCAATCTGAGTCCATAAACAAAAGAAATATTAAGATTTTAGGCTGTATTCATCACTGCATGTAGTCTTAGAAAAATAGTTTAGGCAGGATTTCTTATATGTATGACATGATTTATCAACACAACACCAATTCAAAGGCTCAGAAGGTCCCCCAATATTAGAACTGCAAAATGCTCAGGACTAGCCGTTGCTCATTTTTCTTCTTACAATGGTCCAGAAGAACAAGCTCTAGTGAGGAATCAACTAGGTGTCTGCCAGTAGACAGGTGTAAAACGTGGATTCAACTTGATAAAAAGAGTTCCACAAAAGCATATGAAGTTGCAAATTCTGCACTTGCAGCCAAGCACTCAATTTTATTTTCATTAGTAAGACCTGATGCACTTCTTTATAAAGAAAAAAACAATTGTGAAAACCAGCAAAATCTTTCAATTCCACCTTTCCTGCTCATCCTAATATCAGGTATGAATATATAGGGTCCATTTTAGTTGGATTGAATTTTTTTTTTTTTTGGCCGTCTCATTTTAGTTGCTGAGTGAAGGTACCAGGTCATGCTTGAAATCTATATACAATCCATCTATTATTAGGAACGATTATATGTCCTAATGTAGTGTAAATTGATTTGTTACCCAACTCAATAGCCTTTGCCCTTTAATAATGACCATTTTGTTAGAAAAAAATAATGTCTATAATAAAAATTATTTTAATGACAGAAAAACTTGCTAAATTGCTTAAAAGCATTCAATGTTATTTCTCAAATATAAACATGTAGGCTTGTATAAGATTCACTTTTACTCTTATTAGTTTACAATTGAAACAAAGAATGAAAACTTTGAACTAAGCAAGACGTTACATTTGTAAGGTTTGTAAAGATCAGCCATTCAAATATTCATCGGAATGATGTCAATGATCATAGGCATTAGTGAGCACTCAGCATATCTTAATTGTTTATATATATATAAACTTACTCTAACACCAAATTGACCAGGCAGAAAGTTAACCTCAACAAATCAGTAACACGAAAAATCGAGTTGAAACAAAATAAAAAAGCCTCAGACTGCATACAGCAGTTCTAGGAGTGAAAACAAGTGTTCCCAACAAAGAATAGCAAAAATTGTCCTCAATCCGTCACCAAATTCATCTAAATTCCATATTTCAAGAGGAATCCACATGACAGATTTAAACAAAGATCAATGCATAATCAAATATAACTACATATAAACAAGAGTAAGTGTTGAGTGTGTGTGTGTGTGTGTAAATATAATTAATATTACCTTTCCGGATCGTTTGAGGTGGGCAGAGTAAGCCCTAACGAATTCGTGAGGTGAGACATCCTTCACAGTCTTAGCCGTCGCCATGTCGAAGCTTGACCCCTCTCCAATGGCGAAAAGCTACAAGGGCAACCAGCTCTCTCTTGTTAGGGTTTTAGTTTGTGCGCTTTTAGAGCGAGCGTGTACTTAAAAAGAGCTCCTTACCTTGGGCTGTCTACCCCCCTGACCCGTTTAACCCAACCCAATTACTTCGTATTTGTTTATTCAAGCCCAAAATTGGGTATATTAATATTTTTTAAAAATACTTTAAAATATTTATAAAGAGGTTAGTGGTCAACGTGCCGTTTTTGGGCAAATCCCAAAAGGCCTCACCCACACTCACACCCACTATTACGTCTCCTTTTTCGCTTTCTATGCCTTTTGCTACGACTTGACTTCTTAAGAGTTTGCAATAAATATTAAATAGTAAATTGGCATTTCGACATATTACCCGATCCTTTGTCTCTGTCACCATTAACTATAATGCAGCAACTCCTTCCGTGACATCCCTCTTTCCACTTCGACTGATCCTCCTTCAGGTCTCTCACGTTCTCATTGTTCTTCACTTTGTATTTTAAAGTTCGCGTTTTTATTTGATCCCTTCACTGGTTTCTCTGCATTGTTGCTATATCCAACTTGTTAGCTTCATGATTTCTCCTTTTGGCTTCCCACATTTTCTGCTCCTTGTTCATGCTCTCGCTTCTGATGTTCCTTCACTTGGGATTCCAAACTTATCATTTTTATCTGATCCATTAGCTAGTTTTTGTGTTCTGTTGTACATGTCAAACTTGTTAGCTCCGTTTTGATTTCTCTTAACGTCTTTGATCCATTTATCTAGTATGATTCATCACACATTTGTTTAATTCTGTTATCTTCTTCGGTGTTCTTGTTCATCCATCACGTTTGGCTAATTTTCATCCCCCTCTCCCTATTTGTGTCTGTCCTTTTCTTTTCTGTTTTGATCTTTTGGTCATCTGGGAATTTGTATTGAGCCTTTTCGCTGACTTCCGCACAGGAATGAATAGATGGAGACCGTTTTACTGCGCAGACCAACGTTAAGGATCCTTCCCAGCCAATACCTTACTTGTTCAAGCAGTTGTAACAAGAATGCTTCAAATTTGTGTCTTGTGCAGCGTCCATTGATCTTTCCCATTACACGCAGAAGAAAAAGGTTTGCTTTTTGGTTACTTATTAAATTGAAGTTTAATAATTTTTATCGTTAATATTAGCTTAGCTCCGGGGAAACTTTGATCATATGGTATTTAAAACTTCATGTATCATGGTTTCTATGGAATTCGTGCAGGAAACTGTGGTATAATGAAAACTGGCTATGCAAATCGAGAACTATTGTTTTATCGAGTATGGTAAGCTTAAATGCCAATTTTGTCGCTGCTTAAATTCCAAGGTTTCACACGATATTTTGATTGTGAGAGTTCATCTATGAAGTAGTTCATGAATATTCTAAAGGTATCAGGATGCTGAAGTGCATGTAACATCCAAGTACGAATTTACAAAGAAGACAGTGATATGAATGAAGTTGCTTCATGTAATATTTGTCTGTTTTTAAAAAGAATAAGCAGGTCTTGGGAACAAATGTTACTTCCAAATACTAAGAAATCATGATGACTTTACTTTATGGATGAATGTGATTTAGTGATTTAGCTCTTTGATTCAAAACTGAAACAGTAGATGCCAAATTTTAGAGAAAAAAAACTGATGGTTGCATGATCTGCAAAGCAGCATGATTCTAATGACATCTTCATGGATGTGGACGGTGATGGGGATGATATTCCATCACAGAGAAATCAACCATTGAAGAGTGACGAAAATGAACTAATGGCAGCTAAAAGAGCTCTTTCTGAGGTCCGATCTCGACTGGAAGTGACTGAAAAAGAAAGGGATCAGTTGCTTGAAGAGTTGGCTGATTCTGAGGTTAAACAGCAGGAAAACATGGCCAACATAGCGCTTGACAAAGACTTGGCTATTGCAGAACTTGAGGCAGCCAAATCACTGTTCAATCAGAAGCTTCAGGAGACGGTGGAAGAGAAGTTTAGCCTGGAATCTAAGCTAGTTCTCGCAAAGGAAGATGCTGTGGAACTTGCTGTGCAAGTAGAAAAGTTAGCAGAGATTGCATTCCAACAGGCAACAGCTCACATACTGGAAGATGCTCAACTGAGGATCTCAGCTGCTGAAACTTCTGCTGCTGAAGCAGCTTTTCATATTGAAGAACAAATTAGGAATGCAGCAGAAGGCACCATAATGTCAATTGTTGAACAATCAAAAGATGCTATAGAAAAGGCCCTGGATGTTGCAGAGAAAGCCAGTGACCATGCAGCCAAATCTGCAACCCTCTTTGCTGATGGTAGTAGTCCAGTTGATGAAATTGTTTCGGTGCAATCCGAGAATGTTAGATTGCAAAATATTGTAAATGATTTAGAATCTCAATTATTGATCACACGAGCTGATCTCAGTAAGTTAAAGGTGAAACTGGAACAAGTCCATGCACAAGTCAAAGCCTCTGAGATCCGAGCAGATGATGCTGAGAAAGCATTGCTTAAACTTCAGGAGTCGAGCAGACTAAAAACTGTCAAACAGGAAGAAGATATCAAGAATTTGGTTGATAAAATGAAGAAAGATGTCACAGAAAGAAAGAAGGCTGCTTCTAAGGCATTTAAGGCTGAACTGGAGAGCATCAAGGCTGCCATTGATGCTGCCAAAGAAACCTCATGTTCAAGAGATCATGCTTACATTAGGCGATGTGAGGCCTTGCAAAGATCATTAAGGGCAGCTGAAGCTGCTTCAGCAATGTGGAGACAGAGAGCAGAAACTGTAGGATCATTATTGCTAAAGAATGAAGGTGATGAACATGCGATTCTTATCGCAAATGGTGGGCGTATGGACCTTTTGACAGATGATGATTCACAGAAGTGGAAACTTTTAAGTGATGGCCCTCGTAGAGAAATACCACTATGGATGGCAAGGAGAATAGGGACCATCCGTCCCAAGTTCCCTCCAAGAAAGATTGATGTGTCTGAAGCATTAACTTCACAATTTTGTCCAATGGAGTCACTCAAACCTGATGAAGTGTGGTCAATTGCTCAAGCAAAACCAAAGGAAGGTGATACACTCATTGAACATGTGTTTGAGAAAGAGACAATAGAAAAGAAGCGCAAGGCTCTAGAACGGGTTCTTCAGAGAAAGACTATAAAATGGCAGAGGACCCCAGAAGAGACAAAACTAGGTTGGTTTTCTCTTCCCATCATCGCAGTTTTATATAGTGATGTAGCTTTTTTGAAGTATGGTCTTTATCTGATGAAAGTGTCTTGGGCTTTTACTGCAGAGCCTGGAACTGGAATGGGACGTGAGATTGTGGTTAGTACAAAGAAAAACGGTCACAGAAAAAAATTTGATTGGTTTTTTGTTATACTGCATTTTGTTTGTTATCTTGCTCCTTTTTCCATGTAATTATATCCTAAACGCTCTAATATATTACTAGGATCTGGCCTATGGTAATTTTGATTTCCATGGACATGTCTTATTGTTTCTCAATGTCATTTGCTAAACATGCCAAAAAACACAACCCTTGAGCCCATCTTTTTTTTATTCCTTTGATTAAATCTAATGAATTGGTACATCATGTCTTGTGTGATTCATCATTTATGAAGTTTGTTGGTCTATATTTAAATTAATCTATATATTGTCAAACTTCATCCCTTCCTACCATCAATCCCATTTGCAGTCAATGCCAAATTTACTTGCGCATCTACAACAAGGAAAAGTACATTTGGTTATCTCCACTCGTGAAGTCTGATAACTTTAATTAATTTTGTATCCTGTTTATTTGACATGAGGAATTCCTTTAAAGACTTTGAAACTCTAGAGAAAATTCAAAGTTTTTTTTCCAACAAAATTCTTGAGCATTGTATTTTGGGTTTGTTAGAATTTAGGTGGGATGATTAAGTTCGTTGAAAATGCATACATCTACTTCAGATTTGTTTATGGTTCTTCATTCTAATTGATTTATTCGAGGATACAAAACAATGAAACTTGCTTTATTTATCTTTAAACAAATTATTTGAGTGATATGTGCCAAATCTTTGTCAAGTTCCAATCATAATCTGGATCTTTTGGGATCAAACTGCAATTTGTAAGATGTGATTTTTGCATCCCTGGGCTACAACAAGCCAGATATCTTTGATTTTTCCAGGCTGCTCAAAAGTTGAAGCAGTTAGTTTTATGCTTCAATTAGACATGCATCCTCATTTTCTGCTAGCTTTTACACGTCAACTTCATCATGGAAAATGCTTGGCTGGCATCTTGTATATTTTTCAAGCATTTACTTCATGTAGACCTACACTGCACCAAATGAAAGAACTTTGTGCATTCCAGATGATCCTCATGAGCCTTGATTTTGGTTTGTGACACATGCAATTTCTTCATCTTGTTTTGTTATATATGGAGTTGACAGCAATTGTTGGATCATTTTCTTTACATCTCGTCCTAAGGATGCTTTTGTCATGTTATCATCTTCTGTTGGCATATTGATGAGAATAAGGATAGGCTTTTCAAGTCAAAAGAAATGGGGCAAGTTGAAATGGGTTGACTAATAAAAGTCTCAAATTTCTAGGGCCCTGGAAGGTGACCTCGTCATGATTGTATACGAGGCTTGAGAGCAAATGCATCATAAATTTTTTTTACTAGATATGTAGTTGATGAAACCGAGTTAGAGATATTTAAAATCTCTTCTCCTTTCCCAATAATTTTTAGAGTTGATTTCACATTTTAATGTCAAAAATTTAGCTTTGCCTATAGTGAAACCCAGTTGCAGAAAATGTAGAAATATCTCCTCCCCTTTCCCTGTCTTTCTAGTGTTTATTTCACTTTGAACGTCACATTTAACTTTTTCCTATAGTAAAACTTAGTTTCTTATTCAAGTTTCAAGGTTTCAACTGGGAAAGTTGGAGAAGAAAATGGTACCTGGAATTAGCTCCTAAAGCTGCTGATCTATCTCAAAGTGGGATAACAGCTGTATGGTTCCCACCTCCAACACAATCTGTTGCTCCTCAAGGTTTGTCTCCATCTTCTCTATCTTCAATTGTCTCTGTCTTGAATTTTTTGTACATTGTTTTTCTGAACTAGGTTCTGATTAACATGCAGGTTATATGCCTTCTGACCTCTACAACTTGAACTCGGCTTATGGTTCTGAGGAAGAACTCAAGCATTGTATAGAAGAAATGCATTCCCAAGAAATTTTGGTATCCTTTGATTCTAATCTTTAGAGGATAAGTCCTAGGCATTTGAATTACAAACATAAACAACTTTCAGCAGCAGTTCCTAATACAGCAGTTTTAACATGTATTCTTATACAGTAAATACAATGGATTACTTGGAACTTCCAAAGGTGCCTTTCCATTGGGAAGAGAGAAAAATCAAGTGAATATGCATGAGTAAATATGCTAGTCATTGATCAACTTAATAAATTTTTGGTGATTGTATAGTTGAATAGTTCCTGTTAGATCCTCCTCTTGTGCTAGGAAAGTTGTGGTTTTGATGTTATCACTTTGTATTTGGGTTTAGTTACTAGTAAGGAGATCTATTTGTGTAATAAATTAACCTTTCTTTAATCAGAAGGAATTTTGGTTGTTTGCTTTGATTCTTACTGTTCATTTCTGTGAGAAAGTTAACATTGCCATCTTGTACAACACATCTATATGTTTCTCAAAAGAACTTGCCTTTATGCAGTTTTACCTGAATAACAGCTTAACCTTTTATGTTAATTGACCAAGCAGATGTTTTTTTGTCCACCCATAATTTCTCATTGTTATGTTGTCTATTACTGAATCTAAAGAATAATGGAGTATGCAATATCTCTTTTCTTATTGAACAGAAATATAGGCGATGCATGTTTCTTTAGAATCATATATGGCATCTTTGGATTGACAAATTATGTTGTCTCTTGTTATAGGCCTTGGGAGATGTTGTACTAAATCATCGATGTGCACAGAAACAGGTGTGATTTTTGCTACTGCTAGGACTTTGAAATATCTGTTTTTGTCTATTGCTATTTATTGTTATAATATTTTATCAGTCTTAAAACGTCCATATGCCCTTGGGCACAATGCATGCTCCTTGATTATTGAATTCTTGGCTTAATAATTTGCTTGCTAAACTTGTACTGAGCTAATGTTTTTGTGACTGGCCAAAGAAAAGTAAACATGTCCACTTGATTCTATGTAACCAAGCAAGCTATTTTTTGAATTTCTAGTCTTTTATTCTGTGGTCTAGTGCTCATCTGTTGCTCTGTTCAAGTTGGAAAGGAGAGGAGGACCCAATTGTACTGGCAGTAATGGGATTGAATTGCCTCTGGGATGCCCTTTTTCTTCTTTTCTTCCGGTAGCACTGCTGTTACCATTGATGTGTTGTAATAACACATATATTAGCTTTGTTCCTTTCTTGCTTTTGTTTGCTCAAGAACAATACTAGATGGAAGCATGCTTTTCTCTCCTCTTGTGTGCTCTCAGGCCATAAGAGTGCATTTTAGATGTTAAATATTTCCCAAGTCTTAATATAATAACAGTAACGATTTAGAGTGTATTTTCATTTTTCTTCTACATATAAGGATATGTTGCATATTCATAGGTAATTTCAATCTCCTTGGTAAATGTGTTTTCAATGACATATAAATTGAGTGAACAGCTTAGAAAATGAGTTGACTCTTCCTCAGGGTTTATATATTGCTGTGTCAAAATCTTCACCATTAAGCAAAAGCTACAAATGTATGACAACAGCTTAAATCTCTTTTTTCTTTCTTGAAAATTCTTTTCGCAGTCTTATCCTTCACTAGTGAACTTCCTATTTCCTTAGTTTCAAACTGAACTTGTTCTTATTGTCTTTCTTCATTTAATAACTTATTTTTTCGGGTTATCAGTGGACTTGTTGGATGAATTTTCTACCTCTATGTGCAAGGTCTTCCAAAGTGCAGGACTGTTGTGGAGCTCACAAAAATTTTATTGCCGCATATCTTGATAAATTGATGTTCTCTTTGATTTCAGAGTCCAAATGGTGTTTGGAACATCTATGGTGGAAAACTCGCATGGGGCCCTGAAGCAATTGTCTGCGACGATCCAAATTTTCAGGGCCGTGGAAATCCTTCAAGTGGTATGTAAACTGTAGAAATAATTTATTATTGGATCACAAAGAGATGCCCCAGGTTTTTGATTCCTTGCAGGATCTCTTTCAAGTTCAACCTATTAGTAACCGGGTTGAGATGTATGTTTCACGACCCATGGTCCTCATCAAAATGTCTTAAATATCTCCTGATTTGATCTGCTTTAAGATTAAACTTGACGTTCATTCTGAACCTTTTAGGGCATATTTTTGACTAACATTTAATGTTGTGAGCATTGGACTCCGCATTCCGTTGTGTAAGCTAAATATTTTCCGAGATAGGAATTATTCTTGTGAAGCCATTTCCTCACAGTGACTCGCATAATTCAGCTGTCTATCCATGTTGCACTTTTCTTAAAATACACCACATGTGATAGTGCTGCTCTGAATCAGCTAGTATCAAAACGAGCCCCTGCAAGTGGAGGATTTGATTGACAAATTCTTATTGTGGTTCTTTCTCTTTCTGATTAGACATCTGTTAATATCCTATGCAGGGGACATCTTCCATGCAGCTCCAAACGTTGACCATTCCCAGGAATTTGTCAGGAGAGATATAAAGGACTGGCTAAACTGGCTTCGAAGTGATTTTGGGTTTGATGGTTGGCGCCTTGACTTTGTCAGGTACTGGAAACCCTTAAAAGTAATTTGGAGTTAACTCTCTTTTTTCTGGTATTTTTTTGGCATCATGACAGCGCCATTTGTTTGCAGGGGCTTCTCTGGTACATATGTCAAAGAATATGTCGAAGCCTCAAATCCCGCTTTTGCTATAGGAGAATACTGGGACAGTTTAGCGTATGAACATGGTAACTTGTGTTATAATCAAGGTGATCTTCGTAAACTAAGAGCTCAAGTCTTTAGTTTTAATCGTTTTTTCCCCCCTTCTGATTGATAAGTAAACAACAAAAATCATTTTGTTGGTTAATAATCTGGACCTGCTAAAAACCTAGACGCTCATCGGCAAAGGATTGTCAACTGGATCAATGCAACAGGTGGCACTTCCTCGGCATTTGACGTCACAACTAAGGTAGTCTTTGGCATTAACTCTCATTTCTAGGATATTTCATAATCCTGAAATCTTTAATGTGTGTTCCATGTTTGATCAAAAAATGTTCCAACATCATTTAAGTTTATTTTCACAAAGTGGTAAATTTGCAATTATTTTCTGATTTATGATATGATCAACCTTTAAGCTTTCCCCTGCTTAAAAAAAATCTCAAATTCTACCTCATACCTCTTATTGTTATAGTGCATCTCTTTCATTATTCCCTAATGATGGTCCTCGCATTTTATGCAGGGAATACTTCATTCTGCTTTACTCAACCAGTACTGGAGATTAATAGATCCACAGGGGAAACCTACAGGAGTGATGGGATGGTGGCCATCCCGTGCAGTTACATTCTTAGAGAACCATGATACAGGATCAACTCAGGTTCCCCTTTCTCTGTCTTTTATGAATACAGAGGAACAATTCCTCTCTCATTCCCACAAGGGTATAGTGTTGTGTGTCGATTTAAGATAGGTGATATTCTTTTTCATTTCATAATGGCTCTTAGATTTGGTAATAAGCAGTCATGGGCAGGCATTATCAGCATTCTTAAACACCTGCATCCAGCTCATTTTTGTATGCGTAAATTCCTCAGATCTTTGCAAAAAGTGGGGAGAAAAGTGTTGCCTAAAAACTGGAATAATGTAGTTGTATATAAGGAAATGATCACCTTCATTCATAAGGATATCCAAGCTCTGGACCTCAAAATTTGTTAGATGGTGGGAATCTCAAGATAACTGCTTTATATTTGTCTGTCAAAGTGAACGGGACAGATTATATGCCACATATTTACTGCAAAATCTAATACGAATCTTTCATTCCATATTATCAGAACTGGTAGCATTCTCCAATGATGTTTAAGTTCTGTAGCTTCTGTGTGCTCCAACCACCAATTTGATGGGATTGTTATTAATTGAAATACTTGATTAGTTGAAAGTTTCAATAGTATCCCTGTATCTCATTTATGTTTACTGAGGGTAGATGCCTGACCGTACATATAGTTGGCCACCTTTTTGGTCCAGTTTCTCCATTTATGTGCCCTTAATGAGTTTGTTTGAATTTATATCTTCATGCTTATCATATATAAATAAATTGTTAATCAAGGTTGAGAAGTAAAACTGAAATTTTGCTTCTCTTTGTTGTTTCAGGGTCATTGGCCATTTCCTCGTGATAAGCTGACTCAAGGTTACGCATACATTTTAACTCATCCAGGAACGGTTAGTTTAGATGTTGAAATTGCTGGCTTATGGCAGAACATAAATATTGACTTTCATTTGTGTGAATTTTTATATCAGAGCATAGTTTTCTGCAGTTAACATCTGGATTGTACAAATTCATCATTTTCTTCTACTTTAGTAATGAAAGCAATATTTTTCACACTCAAGAAAACTTCCAGTTATTAACATGAGTTCCTAGAAGGAGAATAAAAAATGATAATTTGCTGGCATGTAATAGTTCCATGTTTTTCTTAAAGCTAGCATTTTGACATGGTGTTACTTTTCCATAGAATTTGGCCCTTTTGAGATATTCGAATATGTGGATATGTATGGAAAGGAAGTGGTCATTTCTGCTTCCTAACCAAATTTATTTTGGGTTCATTTTCAGCCTGTTGTCTTCTATGATCATTTTTATGATTTTGGTCTTCGTGATATCATTACTGAGTTGATTGAGGCTCGAAGAAGGGCTGGAATCCATTGCCGCAGCTCCGTCAAGATATATCATGCCAACAATGAAGGCTATGTTGCACATGTTGGTGATACTCTAACAGTGAAGCTTGGTCATTTTGATTGGAACCCTTCAAAGGAAAATAACCTGGATGGTAGCTGGCAAAAGTTTGTCGATAAAGGTTCAGATTACCAACTGTGGTTAAGACAGTAGCCTGATTCAATCAGTAAGGTGACCATTTTGCTTGCTGCACTTTTACATCTGCCTGACGTATTTAATTTTGAAAAGAGGAAATTGGAAAGCCTTCCTCTCCAGAATTATGTACATCAGCATAGAGAAAAGTGGATGCCACGTGCCAGAGGGTCTTCTGAACAATAAGCTGAATGTGTAAAAGTTCTCATAAATCAACATAAGCCTTTGTTTGATATTTTATATATTTCCAGATGGTAAGAGTTTCACTTGATTGGTGGTCCACTCGAGGCAACCTTCACACCATTTCTGATCCTTGTGTTTATTAGAGAACAATCTTAACGAGTTTAAAAAGCTTTATGTTCTCTACTAGAAACTAAGTGAAGGTTGTTTTGGTCCAGTTCAGATCTTTGGCTTGAAACATAACTCATTTCGAAGCTAAGCATATAAGCATTTTAGTGAAAGGCAAATTTACAGAACAGTGATAAGAAATCTAGACATTAATGCAGCTAGAATTTACTACTACATGAAAGTAAGAAATGTGGCGGTGGAGTAAGCATTACTTACCTTGTTCTGTTTCGTTTTGCTCATTGCTTGGGTAACTGAAGAAAACTAAAAGCATTGAAAGGGAAACTTAAACAACTCCTTATGAGTTGTACGTGTCTAAGGTTAAATTTCATTTACATACCCTTATGAGTGAAATCAAAAGAGTATAGGCACAAGAAACATGGTCACGTCATGCATTTTGTTGGATAAGAAAAGAAACAGCCATTGGGCTTCATATGAAATTGGAACCTCAAGCCTAGCCCAAAATCCAAACCAACGATAAGGCTGCAATTATGATTTGCTATTCCTTTTTTAAATTGAAAATCTGACTCCTCCATAAAAAATAACAAAATTAATTGTCAAAAAAAAGAAAAGAACTTGAAATCTTGAATATTGAATAAAAAAAAAAAACAGAGAGCTCCCAGCCGAAACCAAAAGTGACTTGGGAAGTAAGTAAAAAGGTGGACTCCTCATACCACCACGCGTGGCCAAAAAGCGCGTGGAATGCGCATATCCTCTTTACCCACTTTTTCCTCAGTTCACACCGTTATCCACCAATTCAATAGTACATCCAGTCATCCGCCTCAAATCGTAACTGTTGATCATCTAAGTATCTTTATCAGACGTCACAGGAGCAGCCATTTACGTGGGAGTAAAATACACTCTAAAATTATCACTTACAGAGCCTAGGTTCTAACCTCAGCTTCGGGTCCGAACCTGGAGTGGAGTAGAGCAGTTCCATTTTCTCTCGTTTTCAATAAGTTATATATTTTGGAGTTGACATTATTTATGATTTTCGGACAAAACCACTGTTACAGTTTCGATCCCTGTATCCTCGACTCTGGTCCGAATTCCCATTGTCTTTAGAGTTAGAAAGTTGGAGAGAGAAAGGGTTTTTAGCTTTTACACACACACAGAGCTCTAAAGAGATGCAGTTATAGTGTGGTATTTTCTGCAGTAAAAGGAAGGGAGTGAAATT
>JANIIA010000009.1:17826493-17838111 GCA_027478495.1 Erythroxylum alaternifolium | reverse complement strand
TATAATTAAAGCCTAATCACAACAAAATAATAAAATTAATCCCAAACATATTGAAGAAGAACTCGGGGTCCAACAATACCTTCCAATTTTGTTATGTATACATTTGATGTTCTTTAAATGACACACAAAAAAGAGTGGAGGTGAATTGTATGTGTTTCTTTTTTTTGTTTTTCATTTATAAATTAATGAATAATTATAAGAAATTCATATATGAAAATCACAAAAAATCATCCTAATAAATAAAATAGAGTGAGAAAAGAGACACAAATCGATTTATAGTAATTCGGCTAAATAATCTTTGTCTTACGTGCAATCTTTAACTTGCATATAATCTTATAGCTTCATTTGAGAATTCACATCTTCTTCTTTAAATGAGTAAAGACTAAAACGCCGTGCCACATCTTTTTTGTCATGGGTGAAGAGAAATTTCTACACCATCTTACTTTGCTACAAATAAAGAATAACTCCTTTTGCAAATTTTGTTCAAGGTCAAGAAGAATCCTAACAAAGTATTCCTAAGCAATATCTCCAATTGCAATAATTACATAACTCAAAAACTGCAATTGCAATAACACATCAATATGTGTTATATGATGTACACACGTACTCTCTAGCCTCTCAAGGTTCTTAACAACTCTTTAATATGTCCAATATTCTTCTCATGACTTATTTATACTCAAAATAACTTAAAATAATCATTAGAAATAAAATTAGCTGATGGCTTATAACATTAGCATTGGTCAACTATTATGCAATATTGATTGAACAATGTGGACATAAGCTCATTACAGATATTTTCAAAAGAGACTGGTCGACCACAATGCCACATTAGTCAATTAGTTTATCCAAAATTTTAATATCGGTCACCTAAATTACCATATTGATCGATTAAATTTCCTAAAACAAATTCGTCCATTCTTTTCAATTTCTTTCAAATATCAAAACACATTACTTTGACAAAAACTTGATCTAAAGTTATCTTGAAAGTTTCTCAAAAGTATTTTAATTTATTAAGAATATTTTCTTCAAAACTTCCAAATTTTCTGTTGATTATGACAAAGTATAAGCAATATGGCCTAAGAGCAAAATGATCATGCAATGATTGGATCTCTAATTCATTGAAATGATCAAGATCAGTTTATATAAAGGATTAAAATGGCTCAATTAAATCATTGTGATTCTTTCTTATTCTTGGTTCTTTAATTGAATTGTATATATGTGCTCCACTTTACTCATTTTGCTCCAATTATTAGTTTTTTAATTATTCAATTAAACTTTTTTCTTCTTTTCCCTTCTGTTGAAAAT
Organism: Erythroxylum alaternifolium; assembly: GCA_027478495.1. NCBI lineage: Eukaryota > Viridiplantae > Streptophyta > Magnoliopsida > Malpighiales > Erythroxylaceae > Erythroxylum > Erythroxylum alaternifolium. Next base: position 17,836,806 of record JANIIA010000009.1, on the reverse strand, counting down.
TTTCATTCTCATAGGACTTAATTCTATTGTAATAGAGTCACTAAAATTAAATTCATTAGTATAATATATTTTATCATCATCAAATTGTTAGGTTAAGGTGTCATTTAGTCAACAATCTTATCTTTTTTATAATGATAAAATATTTACTGATATTAGGAAAAAAATGATATTGAGTAAGCTTCCTTTATGTAAAGCAATATGTGATGCATACTCCCTCTTATTCCATGCATTATGAATGATTAAGTTTTAATATCTCCATTGTCTGTCTATTTTATCAACATTAAAAAAGATACATGATATATAACTTTATAAGAATAAAAAGGAAAAAATAAATAACTTCTCTCTTTCCCTTTTTAGAAACTCTTATCATATAGGCACAATTTTTAAAAAGACCATGTACCAATTTAAATTTCAATATACCTCTCTTCCCTTTAGGTACATATAACAATACTTCCTTTCCCTAAATATATATTCCAAGTCATTATGCTCAAATGTTATCAATATGAAGTAGGAGTAAATACCTTCTTTTTATGTACCAACAATGCTTACTTCCTTTTCTTTCTCACATTGTTCAACAATTGGTATTTTGATAATAACCTTAGCTTATGTGAGAGCTCTTAGTGATTTTTGTTTTAAAATTTATTGTTTAAGATACCATTGTTGTTCCTTATTTGATATCAATAAAAAGGGATATTAATTGCTGGTATTCATTTGATGCCACTTGATGTTGACCTACAATGCAAAGCAATTAATATATTCTAGGCACCTACACATAATTAGGTAATTGAGGATTCATGCTTAAACCTTTTTCAACTTATATCTTTTTACACTTTTTAGGTTTACTTGAAACAATTATTTCAAAGAAAAATTTCTATATATATGTCTATAATCACTAAAAAAGTGATATCTCACATAAGATGAAGTATACGAATTTGTATCACTGTGACTTATAAGAATGTGACATATATGTGTTTGTAGGTCTTGATGGATGATGAGGGTGATATAATTTTCTTTTTTAGATATATCTGAGGTTAGAAGCTCTTTATGTAATGAAAAGGTATTGCATATTAATTGGCAAATAACATGTTTCTTTAATAGAAATGTGACTTATACTGAATGGAAGCATGTATTGTGTCTATACTTACAACAATAACAAGAATACCCAATAGAAATTCCACTGAGGCACGAAGTCTGAGAAGGTCTAGTATTACACAGCCTTACGCCTAACTAGTAGAAAGATTGCTTCTGTAATGATTATGACTTTATAAGACTATAATGATTATGAACTATATTAAATAAGAGCATATATTTTGTCCTTATAATTATAATGAGACCTATGAAAATTATGAATTCATGTTATTTTGATGATAAAGAGGCCTATATGAATGAAAAACTTGTTTCATATTCTTTTGGGATGATCTTGCATAAAAATTATTCCTATTTTTTCCTTGGACGCTAAACTCTTTAGATTTAGATTATGAACTATAAATAAATGCATGAAATTTCCTTTTACCTTGAGAGCTAAAAGATGATGTGTGGGGATTGGAATTTTCATGTCTAAAATTTAGTACTGTAAGATTATGTGATGACTTAATCAATGAATTATCATCACAAACATGATTTTCCTTCAAAATAATTTTCTTGACATTAGTCAATGCGCTGCTATAAGTGTACCCATTATCATGCCTATCATTTGAGGTCTTTTAGGCTCCAAGTATTTTATCAATTTTTCACTCAATAAAGTGAACTCAAATAATAATTTTTCAAGAATATTGATCTCCTTTATTAACATCTCATTCTTATGCAAAAAATTACATTCATTAGCATTAGTAATAAGCACACTCTTAAAATGTACTTTGTCATGCGTATCATATTTTAATTTTCTATCCTTAATCATACATGCATTTAAGAGTTTTGAAGTCTCTTCATGCTTAGAAGTTAAACTATTTCTTTTTGAACTTATGACCTCTAGGCATTTAACTAACTTATTATATGAAGGATCAATATCACAATCATTATTATTATTATAAGAATTTGAGCAAAATTATACTTTGCTATTATTGACCATAAAACATATACTTGCAAAAAAAATTTTAGATCTTTCACTCTCCAAATTAGTGGTATCATCTCATATGGCTTTAAGTATTTTTTATTCTCTTCTTCAATTATTTCTCCCTCTTCTCCTTTAAGAACATCTTGAATTTATTTTTGATGAGTTTTATATCATTCTCATCACTCTTATTTGTGGAGTTATCCTCATTATTAATTTTCTTATCTTTGGAGACGTTAAATATCACACCTCATCTTGTTGAAGCCACTTCTTCTTCATAAAATTTATTTATCTACATCTCACAAGTAAGGACTAATCTAACTAACTTTGTCAATAGTAAGATACTCAAATCTTTGATTTCTTGTATGACCATCACCTTTGCCTCTTAAACCTTGGTAAAGTCCTAATAAAAATTTTCACTAATTCAAGATTAGTGTAAGTTTTACCAAGACATTTGACAGTATTAGTGATATAAATGAAACGAGTATACATAATAGAAATTGACTATTTTTTCTCCATATGAAATAGTTCATATTAATGCACTAGTAAGCTCACTTTGCTCTCTTTTACTTGAGTAATGTTCTCATATGAGATTTTAAGTGTGTGCCATATCTCATATGTAGTTTTCTATATAGGCACCTCATTGAATTTATTTATACTAAGAGTACAAAATAAAATATGCATCACTCTGTTATTTAACTTAAAGAGTCTATTATCAATATCACTAAACTCACTTTCATATTTTAGTACTTTATTTATAATTATAGTTCTTATTAGACCATATGGACTATTGTGTACAATTCTTTAATGATAAATCATTTTAGTTACTGGAAATGTTTAACCTTAGTTAATTGTTACCTTCACAAAAAGGGGGTCTATTTATATGTTGACTATTTTGGCTCAAATAATCAAATTATACTATAAAGATCTTTGATTAAAATTTTCTACAAATCTAAATGCAATAAATAAGACTTACTCTAAAATCAATTTTTGGTCCCTATATGGCATATAAGAGGAAGAGTGAATTGTACTTGTTCATTTTTTGCTATTTCTAAACTAATAAATGGTTATGAAATTTTCACATATGATAATCACAAAGCAATCACAATAAATAAAAGAAAGTAAGGAAAGAGAAACAAAATTGATTTATGGTAGTTCGACCAAATAAACCATTAACTTACATACACTCCTCAGGTTCCACTTAAGAATTCCTATATTCTTCCTTTAATGGGTGAAGAGCAACCCTCTATACATCATTTTCTTTGGAAAAGGTGAATAGGAACCCTTACTATCATCTTTCTTTATTATATGTAAGTGGTAGCACTGTACAAATCTTGTTCAAGTTTAAAAGGGACACTTATGAAATATTCTTGAGAAGTTTTCTCAATTGCCATAATTATACAACTTAAAGACTCCTTTGGCTCACAGTAATGAATAAAGGTTCAATATATGTTATATGATGTACATATGCATTTTCTAACCTCTCAAGGATCTTAACAATTCTCTAGTATATCCAGTATTGTTCCTATAACTCATATATGGTCTATTAGTACTCAAAACAAACTAAATTAAGCATTAAAAATAAAACTAGCCACTACAACAATTGCTCAACCATTATGGTATATTGATCAACCAATGTGACTAATATTGTCACAAACTCACAATATATGCTTTCAAAAGAGGTCAATCAATAATACTATAACACTAGTTGACTAGTCAATCTAAAACCTTAACATTGGTCACCAAAATCACCATATGGGTCGACAAAACTTCATAAAACATGGTTTTCAAAACTTTTTAAGTTCTTTCAAAGATTAAAACATATTCATTTGATAAAAACTTGACTCAAAATTATTGAAAGACTTCCCTAAAATTTGTTTGATGCATCAAAAGGGTTTTCTTTAAAACCCTTCCAAATGTTCTCTTGATTATGGTAAAGTATATGTAATATTCCCCAAGTGCAAAATGACCATAGAATGATAGAGTCCCTAATTCAATTAATGACTATGATAAAATTATGTAAAAGATTAAAATGATTTACTTAAACCATGCTTGATTCCTTCTTGTTATCGGTTCTTCACTTGAATTAAATGTACACTCCATTTTGCTCATTTTCTCTATTTATTGATTATTTAATTTATTTAATTGACATTTTCCCTCACTTCTACTGAATTAGTTGATCTTTATGTTAATAAACAACCATATTATAAGTTTAATCTATATTAGTCGACCACAAAGTCATATTAGTAAACCAATATGCGTTTAGTGTATAAAATATTTTAGTCGTTAGATATTGCTTTACCACTAAACCATATTAGTCAACTAATATGTGTAACATACGACTCCAATAGAGCATATTCCCGAGCATATCAGAGGATATTTGAGGCTATAATCTACTGAAAGGATATGTTAGAAAACAATTTTTAATCAACAAATTGCCAAAGTTTGACCTTACTTTCAAAAATACCTTCCATATTTAACCTGTATAAACCACATAGGAAAGCTCAACTTTCTTTTAAATTGTCTCACCAAAGATATATATATATCTTAGCATTATATTTAGTACCCAAAACATACACCAAGTAGTAACCAACGGTATATCACGATTTGCCTAATATTCAAAAGACATAAAGAAAGTCTGATATCAATAAGATAATGTGACAATGTTATTCTTGATGTAAAATAACTAGAGACATCTACAGGTACAACTGATCCCGACCACTAACTCATGTCCAAATGCAAAAGTTATACTCTAACTAGACTAGCTAGATCTCTCTTGGACCTAAAAATAACATTGCAATTTCGATGAGTTTGTGAACTCAGTGAGTGAACCATCATCGATGCACTCTAAGTCATATCAAAGAGGATAGTTCCAACAACATATTATTGCACATCAACAATCATATCACATAGAATAGTTCTAATCACCATACCACATTATCAATGATATCCAAATGTATTGTAATATTTTGATTCAATTATAACATATCATATATGCAAAAATGCAAATGCAAATGCACATGTGTTTTATTTCTTCTTTCTTTTTGTTTTGATCAAATATGCCAATTCATGCCCCAGCTATCAAACAATTTTCTGTTGGCCAGCTTAATGAGCATTATAGCCTTGTCACATTACGAGCTTTAAGCCCTGATTTCAAATTACGAGCATTGTGCCTTGATTTCACATTACAAGCCTTAGGCCTTGATTACGAGCATTTCGCTCTGAATGTCTATGTGTTGGTCATTTTGATCACAACTCTCATTAACTCATCATGAATGTCAGATGCAATGATATGAATCATCTCACACATCATTTGCTTTCATCAGTGTAACTGGTTATCAAAAATTCACATTCATTTTGAATTAAATAAGCATTTAATGGATAATCACATAATTAGCAATTGACATTCAATTTGAAAACACTTCCATATACAGTCTGGAAATATCAAACTCCTCAGACCAATAATGTCTTGAATTATAATAATCATATAAATAACAATTCAATAACTGAAATTTAACCAAAAACAAATCAACCATAATGAGAAACATCTAGGTTAACTCACAGAACGCTCCAACGAGTTATTGCCTCAACGTCCCGACAATATCTAGGTATTGACAATCACTCTGAGAGCCTATTAGGCATGCATATGAACATTGGTCAAATAGCGAGAATATGTATGCATCCTTAAGTGTAATGTTTATATCCTTTTCTTCCTAATGTTCCTTTATGAATAAGTTGTCTTCTTTTAATCATAACTCTCTCCACAAAAATCCAAATACCATGATTCTTATGCCTCCTGAAACTAGACTTCCATTACTCTTAATATATCTAAAAATTATACGAACAACGTCTCCCTTTAGAATATAATCCCCATTTAAAATCTTTCCTATTTTTTGGTAAGAAACAGGCTTGCAACCAATGCTCAAATAATAATAAATCATTATCAAGACATCTTCTAGCCAAGCCATTTCATAGAAGCATCAATAAGACATCAACAATCATTTTTCTTGTTTTATACTTTGACTAATTCGGGCTCTAAAGCCCTCAAAAATAAGGAAATAATACAAGGTTCCTACACAGGGATTTGTCACGGGCAGTATTAGGGAAACAAACATAACTCAAGCTCTAGTCACTATTTTATCAAGCCACTTTCACAGAGGCCAACCTAAGACCTTATCTATAACTTTGTTCTTTGAGTTTCTTCAAATTCATACTTTAAAGATATGATCGAAAGAGGAAGATTAAATTGAAACCAGAATTTTGACTTACCTTGGTAACTTTTTCCCTTCTCTTCTCTTCCCCTTTTTCTTTCCTTCTCTCTCTCGTTTTTGTTTTTCTTCCAAAACGATGTCATTTTTTCAAGTTTTTCTTAAAAATAAAAATAGTGGGCAAGGCCGTTGGGCTACAACTTAGGCCACGAGCTGACCCATCCTGGCCCGCCAAGCCATGGGCCACCATGGCCCGGCCTCGAGCTTGACCCAACCCATTTACATCACTATTTACATCTATTTTCTCTCGAAAATTTAAAGAAAGTCAAACTAGTCCATGTGTTGCCATTCTATTGGTCCATATGTTATCCTTGTATTGGTCCATATATTACTATTCTATTAGTCTATTCGTTACTAACTTTAGGCTCCAAATGTCACTCAGTTAAGCCTCCATATGTCACTACTTGTAAGGCTACACATGTCATCAATTATAAGGCTACATATGTTAACATTTGTAAAGCTACATATTTCACCATTCTAAAGCTCCACATGTCGCAAGTCTAAAGTGTCATTTGTCACAAATTTAAAGGGCCACTTGTCTCAAATATAAAGTGCCACTTGTTGCAAATATAAAGTTCCACTTGTATCTAATTTTTTACCATTTAGGAATTCTACTCAGCCAATTTATACATTGACTCAAACTTCTAATTTTTAACAATTAACTCCAAATCACTAACTTAAATCCAACAATTTCTGATTTAATTCTAATTAATCAAAATCATATCCAAGCATCTCAGAAAATGTCAATTAAGTGCACATAAAACATTTGTCACTTATTTCTCATATTTATAAACAATAATCTATGTGCGTGTATGCAAATCTCATGTATGTACATAGAATAACAAATTTTGCATCCTAATGCACCAAATTAATCATATAACAATATAACTTATTTTATTTAATGCAATATGCATGAGCTTAATCTTCTAAACCCTCTGACCCTCAACAATTTAGGAGATAGGATATTACAATATATCCCTTGGGGAGACATTGGTAAATCATATCACCATATTGGCCGACCAATGTGTCAATAACTTACCTATTACACATTTAAGTTACATTGGCCAACCACCAACCTATTAGTCAACCAATCCCTCAAAAAACATGATTTTAAAAACTTTAAATACTCATATTGGTTTTGATTAATGCAATTATAATTAAATCAACATTTAAAATTCTCCTAAAGAGTATTTGAAAGATAAAACAGCTTTTCTTTTAAAATTAAAAGCTTTAATGCCTCTTAATGAATTAAAGGACTTGTGTAATGAGGTAAGATGAAATATTTATGCATGATCAGCTTTTAAAATTCGCAAAGGAAAAAAATGATATTACAATTAATATTACAAAATATATAGAATGACCATGATGTGTCTTGATATTCTTTTATTCGTGACTAGATCTTAATTTTGACAATTGCAAACTTTAACTTTTCTTTAACAACTTCATGAACTATCTTCTTGAGTTTATAACTACATCTTATTCTTATATTGCTTCTCATAAAATAATAAACTTATTAGTAGTAATTATGTTTTTTATTATCAAAATATTGGTTGAAACTTCCCCTAGTTCAACAATATCCTTTATTTTGATAATAACAAAACATTTGTGATATTAGAGAGTAACAATGAAATTTAGCACATAATTAAGATAAAGATTATATTCGTCTTAATTTATGCATAAGTCATAATGCAATATCAAGAATAAAAGAAATATTTAACATTAAAGGTAAAATAAATATCCATACATGTAGGCAAATTAAAATAAACGTAGCATAAATTTACACAATTATAAAATACCAAATCAAGTACAAATCACTCCCCGCAAATGTCTTCATTCCCCATAATCTAATATCATTAACCTTTCTCTAACTTTTTGGAATCATAAAAAAGAAATAACTATCCAAAAGATAAAAAATGTAAAGTGCCATGCATCAAGCTAAGTTGATTAAAAGCTCAAAGTAAATTTGATTGAAATTGACAATATATCTCAAGAAAGAATGATAATGAACATTAAGGTGTCAAAATAATTGTTTAAAATGTCAATTTTAATATAAGCATCCCTAATTGTGTCTACTTTTGATATAAATCCCAATTTTGGCATTGTTCCTTAGTTGAAAATACATTAAGAAACAAAAGAAAGTTTTGACAAAGTTAGACATTGGAAAAAAAAGTATAATTGAAAAATCTAACCATTAATTTCATAAGAGTGTACAATTTTGTAGGTCACAAAACTTTAAAGAAAAAAGATTTATCAAAATTCCCAAAATGTCAAATTTGAATATGATCTTGACTTCTTTTTCAATTTGACTTTCGAAGCATCAATTTGAAAAGATAACTCCATAATTTGAAAACTTTTGAAAATCCTCAAATTTGAAACCCAAGAATGACAAATTTTCAATTTAATGCAATATAGTGAGATTCTTATGAAATAGGGGATGGTGTTTTAAAGAAAAAAGTTAGTTGTCTAGGATTATGGAAGATATAAACAAAAAAAATGATAAATAAAAGAAAAGACAAGGAGGAGAGTTTAAAATGTGAAAACTAGTCAACTACAAAGCTCAAAAGGTCAACTAGTATTTGTATGTAGTCAACAACAATAGCAGTAGAACTCATTAAAAATTCATTAAAGTTTAATTTTTATTGTTCATAAAGGACATTGGTCAACCATAAAGCTATATTGATCGACTAGTAGGAGCATATATTAGACTAAACTATTTACAAACTCATTAAAAAGGCAAGAAAAAACGTGAATTTTAAGGATACTGGTCAACCACACTCTAATATAGGTTGATCATTGTGTTTTGAAAAGTTAGGAAATAGATTGAAAACTCCAATTAAAACATCAGAACACTTAATTAATAAACTAAATACTAATAAAAATAAGTTAAAACACATAAGGGGTTCCTTATCATTTAGAAAATATATCAATCATATTCAATTCTCTTTTAATTGTGTAAAATCTATCCTTATTCATTAGTTTAGTGAAACTATTTCCTAATTGATGTAGTGTACCGATAAATTCTAATTCAATATTCCCATTTTACATATAATCTCAAAGTCTAGGTACTAAAGTCTATATTATACTTTAAAAATGTCCAATTCCTTATTCATAGTGCAAACCCAATATTTATCATTAAGGATTTAAACTCATTTTGACAAATAAATACAAAATATGACAATTTCTAAAATATAAACTAATAACTACCGCTTATTGCACATCACCAATGATATGATTCATATGATGATTCTTCTTAACTTTCCAATTCATTGGAAGCATCTCATCCTTCTTATTTCCTTCAATTGGATCAATAAGTGGCTATTTTGAAGATTCTTTGGTGATCATTCTTATTTTTTAATGAGTAATTTCTCCACATCTTATAATAATATCTTCAAGTTTTTCTTTTAGGTAGGGATGTTAGGACAAAAATAATATATATAAACTTTTCAACAATAAAAATCTTCCTATTAATAACTTTAGATGCTTTGAAAAAAATGTTACTTAATCATTCATGTTTTTTATTCCTTTTCTATGTAATAAAGTCATCACTTTGTTTTAGGTATTTAAATGGACTTGAGTCTGATTGTTAGTCTCCTCCTTCTTTTCAACCTACATTTTCACAAGTTTACTTGTTCATTTTTACTTGAGGAAACAAAATCTTTCAGTATGTCCATCTTTATCACATAAATGACATACTATATTATAGAAGTGATGATAATGCATTATTGTATTTCTTAGAATTTTATATGTATACACATAATAAAGAATATTTCTTTGGATATTAAAGGTGTTGAATGCTCTTCCATGGTAGTGAAAAGTCCTACCATAATTACATATATGATGCCTACTATGAATAAAAGCTTGATGTGTGATTATTTGAGGTCTAAAGTTTACATGATATCATAGAAGCTATGCTTATTCTTCCCTTGAGAGTGTTGAGTTTTAGGCCTAGATTATGATCCATACATAAAATCACGAGGCATTCTCTTACAATAAGT
>JANIIA010000009.1:17794776-17810254 GCA_027478495.1 Erythroxylum alaternifolium | reverse complement strand
AACCCGATCTATTATCAAATTCACACTTAAATGTCAAATTCGAAAAATTCACACTTCAAATTAAGCATTTTATCGAAGTTAAGCATTCAAATTCTCAAATTCACACAACAATTACAAAGAAACATTCCAAACATCATAAAGGGTATTTTATTGAACACCTCATAAGCAATATGTATAATCTCAATCTAATCACAAATCAATTGCATTTTTCCATTACTTACCAACAATAACATATATAAACAACAAATCAACCAACAATGACACAAAAAAACTGCAAACAACAACTAATCAAGCAAAAATTTATCACCCAAACACCCACGCTTAACACTAAAAACATGCATTTTTTGGAGAAATAATATACTCATTAGAGAGCTTACCTTAAACGGCACATGATGAGTCAGAAAATGGTCGAAAAACACAAGGAAGGGGTTCAGATTTAGACGGCACGACGGGATGAGAGAAGAAGAAGAAATTGGGGGGAGTCTGGTTCGTGTTAAAGACGATGAACCAAACGATGTTGTTTTAGTTATTAACTAGTTGACATTTACCGACGGAATATACATTCCGTCGGTCTTTGAATTTCCTAATTATTTCACCGCATCTTGTTGCAGCTACATTTTGCGATGAAACCAAATTTCCGTCTGTAAAGTTAATTTAATATATACCGATGGAGCACATTACGTTAGTATATAACAGAAGCTAAACCACATTTACCGACGGTACCTATTCCGTCAGTAAATGTCTAAAGCTAGTTAATTGTGGGAAGCATTCCTGCAATTATTACCGACGGTCATGGTTATGTTATCGGTAAACTTAAAATCAAATTTACCGACAGACGATATTTCGTCGGTGAATAGCAGACACTGAGCATAACTTACCGACAGAATATGTTCCGTTGGTACACGTCCGAAGCAATTAAATTGCGGGAAGCATTCTAGTAATTTTTGCCGACAGTTGTGTTGTCGCTATATGTCGTCGGAGATTTTGCACGAAATTCATTCCTTCCAGTATTGCCAACGGTAATATATTTCTGTCACTATATGTAAATAGTACAATGTGTGTACCGACGGATTGTTATTTTACGTTAGTAAATAGCTATGGTTTTTTGTCCGTCGGAAATTTTCCGTCGCTAATTCATGATTTTCTTATAGTGTACAAAGTTCTATAATCCTTATTCCATGCCATCTTAATATTAGAATCATCATATAACTATATTTTTAGCACCTCATTTAACGTAAGATTTACGTGCCTAAGTTAATCTAAACATAGATCCTTTTGAAAATGTCTATGCAATTTAAACTTAGGTCTAAGCTTTCACTCATATATAAATAACATTAAGAGCAACTTGTATATTTCTCAAATATAGAAATCTTAATTAAAAATCAAAATCCATCTATAACAAAATAAAATATGATTACTTATAATCTAGATATAAAGAAAACTCGGACAAAAATCATCCTTGGAATAAGATAAATAAATAAAAGATAGAAAACCTCATTACAAAGGTATCCCATGATGATGATCTCTATCTTCTAAATTGATATGCTTTATTAGAATGATTATAATCTCTAATCTTATTGAAAATTACTATATGATGTGTATATTACCACTCTTTCTCCTTAAACATCTCTAACCCTAATTATAACATGAAAGGGGGCCAAATTAAACTACACTTTACTTGTCCTTTTATAATTTATACATCTCTTTAAAAAGGCTTTTTTATTGCAAACATGATCACATCACAAACTATGCATCAGATTGATTCTCTACAATCTTCTACATAGTGGATTATAGGCTTTGACATGCCCATGTTCTTGGTCATATTTCACATTTAGCTTTTATGACTTGTCTATCTTTAAAGGCTTCAAAATTGTTTCTGACTAAGTATTCTCCTTATTTCCTATTGCACATAGTATATAAAGTAATTTTTAAGATCATCTCTACAAAATTGAAGGCAGTTGTGAAGTCCATCATAAATCTTACTCAAGGGGCATTCATCTGGGAAAACCCATTAGAGACACTATCGTGAAGGTGAAGCATATCTAAGTTGAAAGATAATACAACAAAGACCAAAGTAATGAGTATACCAAACATACTTGGCGAATGCTAGAGAGAAACTAGAAGGTGGATCAGCAAGATGATACATGAAGCAGGCAAAAGAACCCCTTGAATGAAGACTAGAGTGCAGATCGATCAACGATGAAGATGCGTCTAAGAGGGAAGACGGAGATCAATGAATGGGGATTTAGGGTTCTATAAATTTTAATTTCATTTTACTGTTCCAAGTTATCTTTTACTTTTTTAAAATGTGGCATTTAGAAATATAGTAACGGTACCATGTTATACAATGTAATGGCACATGTATTACATGCCCTAATTTTCATCCAAAAAAACCTTCAATTCAGTAGACTCGTGAAAATTTAGACTTTCATTGAGCAAGTTACAAGTTTAAGTCCTAACTGATCAAACTAAAAAACGTTAGGCCCTAATTTGAGCTTTTAACCTTATCTAAAGCTTAATTAGGATTAGGGTCATGATTAGTCCAATAACCCAAAGTTTGATTAAGCTTTAGGTCAAGCTCTAAGCTGCTTATAAGTGTCTCTAAATCTAGATAGCCGTAAGGCCAACCTATTAATAACCTTAGTTTCTCTATAAGAAATTAGGATGATTTCTTTATCCTGATTGTAAGTCTTACTCTAAGGTTATTCAACCTCTAGAAACTTCCCAGGTCAACTTGCTGCTATAATAATTCCAATATTTGATTCCTAACTTCACACTTCATGATATGCTTTCTAATAAAATTTGCAACTTTTATCTTAAGTTATTCTTTAGGAAGAGCTTAGATTGTCTAATTTTATTACTCTTACCTCCATCTGAGCTATTAATGTAATCATGGAATTTATGTTATGGATCCTAGTATACCTATTTTCTCTCGCCTTTCTTGGCTATAATTGGTAATTACTTATGATCATCTTTTATTTGCTCTAGGGCATCCTCTAGAGTTTTCTTTTTAAACGTTCCACCTATTACAACATTTATCATCTGCCTTATAGATTTTACTAGATCATTTTAGAATGTCTAGACTTGCATCTATGTTGGAAGGACAAGATGTAGGTACTTCCTTAACATATCCTTATATCTCTCATATTCCATATAAGGTGTCATCATTGAATTGTTGGAAGGACTAGATATCATTCTTTAGCTTTGTGGTCTTGTATAGTGAAAAGTATCTAGCAAGGAACTTCTCTGCAAACTCTCCTAAGTATTAATTTATTTAGTTGGTAATGCTTTCAGTCACTGGTTCGCCTAATACCTCACTATGAATGGAAACAACCTCAACTTAATAGCGTCTTTGTTCATCCCATTGATTTTGAATATATTGCAAATCTCTAAGAAGTTAACAACATATGCATTAAAATCCTCATTCAATAATTCATTAAATTGTACATTTTGTTAAAACATCTAGATTATATTAAGCTTAATCTTAAAATAGTAAACACTTATTGATAATTTTATATTTTCCAAGTTATTTGGAGTCATACTTGGTGTTTTGACATTTTTATAAAATGTTTTGTATGGATTTCATAATATTTTCTATATTTAGTTCATTTTCTTGTAGGTGATGATTTTGAAGAGTAAATACGGGATTTAGTATGACTTTATCCATGGTTTTCTAATTGAAGAGCTTTTATAATTATTTAGAAGATAAGAATGTGGACAGCATATATTTAAAAGACTTTATGAGTCAATTTTAACTTTAAAATGTCTAAAAGTTGTTAAATTAAAGGAACATAACACAATAGGTGCTGGACTTGTTACAAAAGTAAATGCTTATATTTCACAAAGGTCTAAAAGGCCAAAAAGCATAACAAGACTAGTACGAGAGTTAATCTTGGATTGACATTGAACTTGTCTTAGTTATACATAACAGAGTTACAAACTAAAAATGACACGAGTTATAACTTGGGTTCATGAGTTGATTTCACATAAATTTTTGCTGATTAAAAGTTCCAAAATAAGACTTTCATTAATGTTGATGTTGGTCCAACACTAGTTTTTAGATATTAATTACAACAATGTGTGATTTCTCAAGTTCATGTAGTATAGACTCTACTTTTGTAACCCTAACTACAAACATTTATTTTTGAATTAACATAGGGTAACATCTTTTGTCAATCTTTTAGAAACCACCTAATTTAATTTTTAAGAATTTTGCACCTTTTTATCGTTAGAGGAAGAATTGAGAGCAAGGATTAAAGAAGTTAATGACATCTTCTATTATTCATATTATATTGATAATTATTTATTTATGCAACCTTAATTAGGGTTAGGGAAGCAGCTTGTAATGATTATTCAATTATCTATACATGATTTGATTATTTGATTGGTTGCATTTATTCTCTTCTTTCTTAATGTTGGATTTATGATTAGGCACGATATATTCAACCTTATGGATTATATGAAGGACCGACAGGTAAAGTAGTATCTATATGTTAAGAGAATAAATACTTTAGTGCTAATGAATGACATTATCTTAGACTTTAGTGATAACCAAATAAGTTATTTATACCTAAAGATTTTGATTAGATTAAATTATGCACCAAGAGGTGGTAGTCACCTAATTAGATATATTTATGTGCCTTGAAAAAGGGTATAGATACCGTAGGTTAATTTTTATTTCAACCTAGATAGTCAATCATATATAGAAATTAAATTTTCATATAAGTGAATCTGAATCCATAATATTTGTTTATTAATATTTTTTATTTATTGATCTTTTTATTTAGTTTTGTAATTATATTCTCTTAAATCAATCTTTTATCTTTATTTATTTTATTTTTAACCAAGATTAATAAATTTAGTGATTAGTTCTCTATAGGATCAATACATCATAATCACTTTAATTTAATAAACTATCTATAATTGACCCTATCCACTTGCAGATATAAAGTAGATTAAGTTTTTAACTTCATTACCGAAAAACTAGTCATTAGCTATTTTTATTAATCTAAGTTTAGTTTTAATTTTATATTTTACTATTAATTCATTTTGCCTTTTTAGGTAGTGGATGTGAGATAGAGAACCATGAGTGACAACTTGGATTCCCAACTTCAGTTTGATACTGAAATTGAATGAACTTATGGACAAAATTGTGCTAAGAGAAAAAAGAGGGCTACATAACAAGATAATATCATTGTTGGCTTGAAGCGGTAGCAACAATCGATGATGTGCATAGGGTACATTAAGTTAACAGTGTCAATACTGGTCTCTTGTGTAAAAGATTGAGCCAAAGAACATGATACTATAAGCTAAAGCAAGTTTGCTTGCACTTAGGACTAGCTTTTAGTGGATCACTTGATAAAGATAAGATCACATTCATCAAGCAATTTAATTCGATGATCCAAACAATTCCACTAGATAGTTTTAAAAAAAGATAAGAATTGAATTAGGTGATTCTTATACTACATAACACATGATAACTATAGAACGAATAAGCCAATAAATAAAAAGTTGAAGAATAAGTTATGAGCTAGGAGCTTATTAGTTGGTGGGAAGTCATTCCATATGTAATGTGAGGTAATAAAGGAAGCAGTGAAATTGATATAGGATAATGTATTATATCGGAGTGCAACACCCAAAAGAGTTGAAAATTTTGAAAAAAATTGCACGATAACTACACATTCCGTGTATGAAGAAGTTGGTATTAAATTTTCCTATTAGATCAAATTAAACTTTCAAGATGTTAGAGCTGGAAACTCAGTATGTAGAGGTGTTTAGCAGGTTGAGACAAAAACATTCTCAATGTAATTTCCTGTCTATAAAAGAACAATAGGAGTTGGCTAAAGCACTTTTAGCATAGTTGGAAATATTTTATAATGTTACTTAATTGTTCTTAGGAACAAAATGTCCAACTTTGCATAATTGCTTTAGCAATATGTGTAAGATCAAGAAAGCTATAATTTATTGTATATTTGATTCCAATAAGGTGATATGGAATATGATAGAGTAGATGACGGAGAAGCTCAATTCTTATCGGTATATCAGACATATTATGGCATTCATTTTTGTGTTGTACTTGAGATACAAGATTTTATTATCTGGATTCCGGAACATGCTTAGGGTTAGAACCCTAAATCATTATCAATGAGTAATAGCATTGAGAGCATTTCATTTACATACATATCATTAGCACACACACATGAATTATAAGTTGTACATATTACAAAAATAGCATATACACTCAATTGACATATTTCGAGGTATAAAAGATTTAAAATGAATATGATGTGAATTGTGAATTATTATGTCTTAAATTTTGGTTTGATTGGATTCCAATTAGTAATTTGGAATTAATTGTTATTAATTGGGAGATTGATGAATTAATATTTATATTTGGACTAGTCCAAATGTTAAGTGGTAAAATAAATTGATACATAAAAAATTAGGCTGACTAAGCCTATAATTGAGTGACATTTGGCATAGATAAATGAGTGACAAATGGACTAGTAATTAATTACAAATGGATCAATTATTGTGTGCAATGTGGACAAATTATTAGGAGATAAATGACAACTTAAGAAGTGGATTAATGGCAGCTTATTTGGTAGCCAAATGTCTTCCATACCTTAAGACATATGTTTTGAAAATTGATGACATCTAGCACTTGAGGATTCAAGATTCTACAGCAAAGTTTCTGTTGTCTTCATTATTGCTTCACCATCAAAATTGCATCCATCTTCTCTCTGCATTTTGTTTGAACCTTAGCTAAATTGTTACATAAAATTCACACTTTAATCCGTCACGAAATAACTAAGAAACCAGCCTATTGTTACCTTCATCTTACTGCTAAAACTAGCTCATTTTCACCTTGAGGTTGTGTTGATCTTGCTTGCATAGAGGGCTAGTATAATCTAGAATTTTGAGCTAGGTTAGAAGCCTAATAAGTAAGTAACAATCTGATCTTTATGGCATGATTAATAGTATAAGAATGATGCTTGAATTGGAATGAAATGAATATGGTGTTGATAGTAACATGTGCTGGAAAATGTTGGATAAACTTGGATATTTTCTACTTGTTCTTGATGTGTGAAAACCGTGGGTATTAGGTTTGATTCAAGGATGAATTAGATTTGGATTTAAAGTATAATGAAGGTGAATGTACGCTAAAGGAAGATGTAAATATAGTGTTCTTGAATTGAGAAAGAACTAGGACTATATGAATGATAATGTAACATAATTTTTGGTTTGATTTGTGAGGCATGAAAGGCCATGATTTGTAAGCTATCAATTGAATAATTTTGAGTTGAAATTAGGGTATAATTCAGATCTAGATAAGGTTGCATAAATGAACATGAATTCTAGAAAATTTAGAGTGTTAATGATGTTTCTATGTACGAGAATTCGTGGATAAATGAAGGAAGAAAGGCAGGGCAAGATCGTGGCCTTTAATGCACAATCATGGCCTAGATAATTAGGTTCTATCATGATCGTGGCACCCATCCCACAATCGTGGCCAATTGCAATAGCTTCTGTCATGAACGTGGGAAGGTCCACCACGATCATAGGCAAGCATAAAGAGTGAAATGGTGTCTTTTAAGTGATGTTTGAAACAATTAATGTTAAGGTACTTTATTATGGTACATATGAACTTGATTGAGGCTAAAAATGAATCTAATTTGATGTTGAATAAGTTGGTTGAATTTTTGATAAGTTGAAGTTATTAAATGATTTTATAACTAAGGAAGATATTATTTAATAACAAAGTATTTAAGTTTGGAATGAAGGAATGTTAAAGGAATGAAGATGTCTTATGATATATGATTAGTTAAGAAATTAGAATAAGGACACATACCTAGGAATGTCATTAAGCATGCATTACAAATAACACATATGCATATGTGTATGGTTGAATACTTATGTGATTGAGAAATTTAGTAATATGTAAATGTGTGTATTTTTGCATGGATTAGAAGCGCAAATCAAACGACATCATCCAGACATTGCCGGATCATCCAAGAAATAGCATAATTTAGAGCACACTGTGAGTCAACCTAGATGATTCTTACTAGGATTGATCTATTTCTGTTTAATATCAGTTATTGAATTTTGATTGATATGATTGATAATTCCGGACATTAATGGTCTGAGGAGTTTGTTATTTGGGAATGCATTGGGAGTGTTCTGATTGTATGTGAATATGAAAGAAATATGTGATCTCAATAAAAAAATGTTGAATTCTGGACTTATGTCCGATGAATATGAAAAGTGAATGTGTTCAAAATGAATGCAAGCTATTGAAAGTGTGATATGCAAATTCGTGCAATTCATAATATGATATGCATGATCAGATAAAGGATTATGACCGGAGTAGCCAGTCTAAAAGAGCTTAAAGCTCAAATATGTGCATAAAGAACCATACGCTTAGTGATTAATGAGCCCAGTATCCACAATAGTTACGGGACGGATTGTCAAATGAGCCCGATATCCACAAGAAATATGGGACAGTAAATAGGCGTTCGGTCACAACAAAATAAAAATGAAAGTGGAGTCTCATATGCATTTACATTTGTAAATATATGATTGTAGAAACATTTCTGATTTGTCATGATATTATAATATGCCATATTTGTGTACATTTGATATTATGATTGATTGGGATATTCTAAAAAGTTTATATAAAATGTATGCATTTTATGATGAATTGTTGAGATGAGGAATATTGTGCATTTGGTTTATATTTGAAATGTTTGACATTTTGAATGAGTGAGCACATCAATGATGGTTCACTCACTGAGTTTGTAAAACTCATCAAAATTTTAACGTTACTTTTTAGGTACGAGAGAGGAGACCTAGTTCCTAAGACACTCTAGAAAAACATTTTGGAATTTAGAAATGGCTCAAAGGTCTCGTCAGCTAACATCTGAGGAGCTGTAATTGTGTTTATGTAGTTTTTCATTTCATTTAGATCTTTTGTAAAATGAGTAGTAAACTCTCAAATACTTTTGATGATGTAAATATTTGTTTAATGAATGTACTGCTATAATGTAAATTATGTTAGTAAATCAAATGGGAAAAGTTAACTTTTTCAATGTTTTGAAAGTGTATAATGCCATATTACGTGATTATGATTGCTCTAACATGTCATTGTCATAGGATATATTCTTAAATGTCCTTTAGATGTTTGGAAATATACTCTATGGTAGTGGGATTTTACATTTTTTATATCAGAGCATGATTTGGCATCCATAGGGATAGATATGAGCATTTAGACATGATATAGTGAGAGACTCAGTTAGTGATCACAATTATTTTTGTTATAGGTTATCTAGTATAGGAGATCAAGTTGGAGAGTCAGCTGACCTAGAGTCTGTAGGAGCTAATAAAGAGTCTCCAGTACCTGAGTTTGACCAAATGCCTCCAAAAATTTCTGAGAAGAGAGAGAGGAGGTATGATAAACATAGAAAGCAGGGGGCTTTGGACTTTTATGGAAGTACAGACCCTGCTAAGGCAGAAGGATAGTTAGAGAGGACAAAAAGAGGATTCAATCAGATGGACTGTGAGTCAGATAAAAGGTTTAACTATGTAGTCTCGCTTCGACAAGATCCAGCATATCAGCGGTGGAAGGCTATTCCTAGCAGTTCCTCTCGACCTTGTGGACTAAAGTGGAAAAAATTTTCGAAGCTGTTTAGAGAGAATTAGATGCCCAAGATCTACCTAGATAGGAAGATGAAGGAGTTTTTGGATCTAAAATAGGGCAATCTTACTGTAGCTGAATATGAGGTTTGATTTAATGAGTTGATGTGTATGCTACTACATTGATATTGACTAAGGAGGACAAATGTAGACAGTTTAAAGATGGGCTAAATATAGAGATAAGAATGAGGTTAGCTATTACAAATTTGAGCAGTTTTACTGAGTTAAGAGCTGTCTCGATCAGAATTGAACAGTTATTGAAAGATGGTCAAGAAGAGTATAGACAAGAGTCTAGAGTGAAGAGACGGGGTGAATCTCAAGCTAAATCTGGCAGAAGGTTTAATAAACGCCAGAATAGATCATTTCAATACCAGACTAGATCGAGACAGTCGGGGTTTAGACTAAGAGGTGATAGTTCAGGCTGGCAGAGATAGAGGACAAGTATCAAGAGGGCAATCACAACAAATGACTAGTTGTAAACACTGTGGCAAGAAACATGGTGGGGAATGTTGGAGGTTATCGGGAGCTTATTTTCATTGTAGCTCTTTTGAGCATCATATTAGAGATTGTCCCAAGACTTTGGGACCATAGTTTGGAATGAGAGGAGGATTGGTGATTGAATGACTGTCCAACAGATCAGAGCCAGTGGAGCAGGACAGATAGGCAAAGGTAGAGGCAGAGGCAAAACAAATTTAGCAGGTCCTAATGTCAAGACTGATGTACGGAGTAACCAGCTATAGTCTCAGGCCAGAATTTATGCGATCACCAGATAGGAGGCATAGAATTCTCCAGATGTTGTTGTAGGTATGTTAAATGTCTTTAATTTTGAGGTATTTGTGATAGTAGATCCAGGATGTACACATTCATTAATCAAACCGCGTCTGGCATCTAAACTGCATTATGAGAGAGAAATGTTGACCTATAATTTAGAGGTGAGTACATCTGGAGGTAGTACTATAGTGATTAAAGAAGTGTGTAAAGGGTGTAGTATTCGAATTGATTAGGTGGAGTTGAAAGATGATTCGATAATATTGCAGTTGAGAGAGATAGATCTTATTTTAGGTATGGATTAGCTCAATGCACATAAGGCTGTAATGAATTGTTATACTAAGGAAGTCATTTTTCAATCTCCTAATCACCCGAGAATAGTATTTCGAGGAGTTAGTCAAGCAGTGCCAGCCCGATTAGTTTCATCGATGTGTGCTTTGAGATTGATTCGAGGTGGTAAAGGTTTACTTAGCCTGTATGACGGATACCCGAAATGAACAGACCATTCAAGATATTCCTATTGTCAAGGATTTTCTGGATGTGTTTCCTTCTAAATTACCGAGTTTACCCCCAAAAAGGGAAATAGAGTTTTCTATTAACCTTATTCCAGGTACCGCTCCTATATCAATTCCTCCGTATAGGATGGCACTTTTAAAACTTAAGGAACTTAAGACACAGTTGTAGGAGTTATTAGATAAGGGTTTTATCAGACCCAGTTTGTCACCTTGGGGAGCTCCGATTTTTTTTGTAAAAAGGAAGGATGGAACTCTGAGATTGTGTATTGACTATAGACAGTTAAATCGGGTGATAGTGAAGAACAAGTATCCTCTACCGAGGATAGATGATTTGCTTAATCAGTTACAGAGAGCTCAAGTATTCACTAAGTTAGACTTGAGATCAGGGTACTATCAGTTGAAGATAGTAGAGGCTGATGTACCAAAGAGTGCATTTAGAACAAGATATGGGCACTTTGAGTTTTTAGTGATGTGGTTTGGATTAACAAATGCTCCAGCAGCTTTTATGGCTTTGATGAATAAGGTATTCCAACCTTATTTAGATCATTTTGTGATTGTGTGCATCGATGATATTTTAGGGTATTCGAAGTGTAGAGAAGAACATGCAGAGCATTCAAGGTTAGTGCTACAGATAATGAGAGAGAAACAGTTGTATGCCAAGTTTAGTAAGTGTGAATTATGGCTAGATCAAGTAGTATTTTGGGTCATATTGTGTCTGGATAAGGCATACAGGTAGACCCAAAAAAAGTAGAAGCAGTGATGAAGTGGGAAGCTCTGAGAAATGTGACTAAGATCTAGAGTTTCCTTGGATTAGCCGGTTATTATAAAAGGTTTATCGAGGGATTTTCTTTAATCTCAGCCCTTTTGACAAAACTTCTAAGGAAGAATGTACCTTTTGGATGGACTGATGAATGTCAGAAAAGTTTTGAAGAGTTAAAGCTTCGATTATCTATGGAACCAGTGTTAGTTATTCCCTTTAGATATGGAGTTTATGTGGTGTATAGTGACGCTTTACACTAGGGTTTAGGATGTGTACTGATGCAACATGGTAGAGTGATACCATATGCATTAAGATAGTTGAGGTCTCACAAGTTCAATTATCCGATACATGATTTAAAGCTTACTGCAGTAGTATTTGCTTTGAAGATTTGGAGACACTATCTGTATGATGAAACTTTTTAGGTATTCACTGATCATAAGAGTTTGAAATACCTGTTGAATCAGAAAGAGTTGAATATGAGACAAAGGTGGTGGATAGAATTGTTGAAAGATTATGATTATATAATTAAGTATCATCCTAGTAAAGCTAATGTGGTAGCTGATGCATTAAGGATAAAATCCAATAGTAATGTAGCACAAATGTAGACATCGAGGTTACCCAACCTAGTGCAATTGAGAGCATTAAATATTGAGTTGAATTTGGGGTAGGATGAAGTCTTATTAGCTACATTAAAGCTTATACCAATGCTACATGAAAGGAAAAAAATCTCAAAGTAAAGATCTTGAATTAGTAAAGCTTATTGAGAAGTTGAAAATAAATCCAAGTTTTGATTTTGAATTAAGAGATGATACATTGTAGTTAAAACAGAGATTATATGTACCCGATGTGGATGATTTGAGGAGAGA
Organism: Erythroxylum alaternifolium; assembly: GCA_027478495.1. Taxonomy (NCBI): domain Eukaryota; kingdom Viridiplantae; phylum Streptophyta; class Magnoliopsida; order Malpighiales; family Erythroxylaceae; genus Erythroxylum; species Erythroxylum alaternifolium. Next base: position 17,797,652 of record JANIIA010000009.1, on the reverse strand, counting down.
GATTATGGAGGAAGCACATGTAGTAGCTTATGCTATGCATCCTGGTACTACCAAGATTTATAATACGCCAAAATAGTATTTCTGGTGACCAGGAATGAAAAAACAAATTGCTGAGTATGTTGCTAAGTGTTTAACAAGTTAATAGATTAAGGCTGAGTATTAGGCTCTGATTGGAAGTTATAATCATTGCCTATTCTAGAATGAAAATAGGAGAGGATTTTTATAGATTTTATTATGGATTTGCCAAGGACTCTGAGGCAACATGACGCCATATGGGTCATTATTGATAGATTGATCAAGTGGACTCATTTCTTACCAATGAGGGAGAACAATACACTGGATCAATTAGCTCAGAGATATATGAATGAGAGAGAGAGGTTACATAGAGTTCTAGTGTCCATTGTATCGAATAAGGATCCTGGATTTACTTTAAGATTTTGGAGGAGTCTACAGACAACTTTGGGTATGAAATTAAACTTCAGTACATCATTTCATCCTCAGAAAAACGAATAGAGTGAGAGAACTATTAAGACTATTGAGGATATGCTCAAAGTTTGTGTTTAGAGTTTCAAGGAGCATAGGATCAGTATATAACTCTGATTGAATTTACTTATAACAATCATTATCACAGTAGTATCGATATGGCCATATGAGACGTTATATGACAGAAAGTGTCGTTTGCCTTTATATTGGGATGAAGAGGGTCTAAAGATTGTTAAAGGCCCAAAACTGATTCATGATACTGTTGATAAAGTGAAACTGATCTGAAGTAGAATTAAAGTAGCACAAGACCGATAAAAAAGTTATGTGGATCAACACAGGAGAGATATGGAGTATTAAGTAGGAGATAAAGTGTTTCTGAGAGTATCGCCTTGGCGAAGAGTGCTGAGGTTCGGTAAAAAGGGTAAGCTAAGCCCTAGATACATTGGTCCGTATAAGAATACTGAGAGAATAGGACCGTTGGCTTATAAGTTAGCACTACCTACTGAAATGGCACAAATTCACAATGTGCTTCATGTCAATATGCTTAGAAGATATCAATCTAATCTGACGTATGTATTACCGACTCAGGAGATTGAAATTGCAAGTAATCTAAGTTATATTGAGGAACCGGTAGATATAGTGAGTTATCAGAATAAACAATTGAGAAATTGAGTGATTTTATTAGTTAAAGTCCTATGGAGGAATCATTTGAGTGAAGAAGCTACATAGGAAACAGAAGAGAACATAAGGAGACAATACCCCTACTTATTTGATCAATCAGGTAAGAATTTCGAGGACGAAATTTCTTAAGGGGAGAATTGTAATATTCAATTTCCAAAACACGTTACCCCAGATTATTATGAATAAGTAATAGCATTGAGTCAGTTTCCAGAACACGTTTAGGGTTAGAACCCTAGATCATTATGAATGAGTAATAGCATTGAGAGCATTTCATTTACATGCATATCATTAGCATACACAACTAAATTATAAGTTGTACACATTATAAAGATAGCATATGCACTCAATTGACATATTCTAAGGTATGAAAGATTTAAAATGAATATAATGTGAATTGTGAATTAGTATGTCTTGAATTTTGGTTTGATTAGATTCCAATTAATAATTTGGAATTAATTGTTATTAATTGAGAGATTGATGAATTAATATTTACATTTAGACTAAGACAAATGTAAAGTGGTAAAATAAATTGATACATGAAAAATTAGGGTGACTAAGCCTATAACTGAGTGACATTTGGCATAGATAGTGACAAATGGACTAGTAATTAATTGACAAATAGACCAATTATTGTGTGACATTTGGACAAATTATTACGAGACATATGGCAGCTTAAGAAGTGGATTAATGGCAGCTTATTAAGTAGGTAACTATCTTCCATGCCTTAAGACATATATCTTTGAAATTAGTGACACCTAGCACTTGATAAAGCAAGAATCTGCAGCAAATTTTCTGTTGTCTTCATTGTTTCTTCACCACCGAAATTGCATCCATCTTCTCTCTACATTTTTTTTGAACCCTAGCTAAATTGATACACGAAATTGAGACTTTAATCCAGCACAAAATATCCAAGAAACCAGTTTATTGTTACCTTCATCTTGCTGCTAAAACTAGCTCATTTTCACCTTGAGGTTGTGTTGATCTTGCTTGCATGGAGGGCTAGTATAATCTGGAATTTTGAGTTGAGTTGGAAGCCTAATAAGCAAGTAACAATATGATCTTCATGGCATGATTAATAGTATAAGAATGATGTTTGAATTAGAATGAAATGAATATGGTGTTGATAATGAAAAGTGCTGGAAATGTTGGATAAACTTGGATATTTTCTGCTTGTTCTTGGTGTGTGAAAACCGTGGGTATTAGGTTGCTTAAAGGATGAATTAGATTTGGATTTGAAGTATAATGAAGGTGAATGTATGCTAAAGGAAGATGTAAATATAGTGTTCTTGAATTAAGAAAGAACTAGGACTATATGCTCAATGTAACATAGTTTCTGGTTTGATTTGTGATGCATGAAAGACCATGATTTGTAAGCTATCAATTGAATAATTTTGATTTAAAATTAAGGTATAATTCAGATCTATATGTGTTTGCACAAATTAATATGAATTCTAGAAAATTTGGAGTGTTGATGATGTTTTTATGTATGAGAATTCGTGGAGAAATGAAGGAAGAAAGGTAGGGCACGATCGTGGCCTAGATAATTAGCTTCTGTCATAATCGTGGCACCCATTCCACAATTATGGCCAGTTACAATGGCTTCTGTCATGATCATAGGAAGGTCCACTATGATCATGGGCTAGCATAAAGAGTGAAATGATGTCTTTTAAGTGATGTTTGAAACAACTAATGTTAAGGTACTTTATTATGGT
>JANIIA010000009.1:17780187-17794676 GCA_027478495.1 Erythroxylum alaternifolium | reverse complement strand
AGATGATTCTTACTAGGATTGATCTATTTCTGTTTAATATCAGTTATTGAATTTTGATTGATATGATTGATAATTCCTGACATTAATAGTATGAGGAGTTTATTATTTGGGAATGCATTGGGAGTGTTCTGATTGTATGTGAATATGAAAGAAATATGTGTTCTCAACAAAAATTGTTCAATGCTAGACTTATGTACGATCAATATGAAAAGTGAATGTGTCTGAAATGAATGAAAGTTATTGAAAGTGTGATATGTGAATTCATGCATTTCATTACATGATATGCATGATCAGATAAAGGCGTTGTGACCAAAGTGGCCAATCTGAAAGAGTCACAGGCTTAGTGATTAATGAGCCCATATCTATAATAGGTACGGGATAGAATGTGAAATGAGCTCAATATCCACAAGAGATATAGGACAGTAAATAGATGCTCAATCACAACAAAATAAAACAAAAGTGGAGTCTCATATGCATTTACATTTGTAAATATATGATTGTGGAACCATTTCTGAATTGTAATGATATTATGATATGCCATATTTGTGTACATTTGATATTATAATTAATTGGGATATTCTGAAAGGTTTATACGAAATGTGTGCATTTCATGATGAATTGTTGAGCTGAGGAATATTGTGCATTTGGTTTATATTTGAAACGTTTGATGCTCTGAATGAGTGAGCACATCAATGATGGTTCACTCACTGAGTTCATAAAACTTATCAAAATTGCAACGTGACTTTTCAAGTACGAGAGAGGAGACCTAGTTCCTAAGACACTCTAGAAGAACAATTTGGAATTTAAAAATGACTCAAAGGTCTAGTCAGTTGACATCTGAGGAGTTATAATTGTGTTTATGTAGTTTTTCATTTCATGTAAATCTTTTGTAAAATGAATAGTAAACTCTCAAATACTTTTGATGATGTAAATATTTGTTTAATGAAATGTACTACTACAGTGTAAATTATGTTAGTAAATGAAATGGGAAATTTTGACTTTTTCAATGTTTCGAAAGTGTATGATATCATATTAAGTGATTATAATTGCTCTAACATGCCTTTGTCGTAGGATATATTCTTGAATGTACTCTGGATGTTCAGGAATATACTCTATGGTAGTGGGATGTTACAAAGATAAAGGGTTTTATTTTTATTATGACATATTGTATGATTATTGGACTCAAGATTATATTGTTATTATCAAACAATTTTGGTATGATTTGCTTAATAATTATCAACTAAGATTAGATAAGGATTGCAATAGTTCAACACCAGGTTCAGGTTCATATTCAGCTTCATCTAAGACTAGTGCAAAACCCATATTTGCAAAATTCATCAAAGAAAAAATGCTAGGACTTTCTTATATTAGGATGGAGTTTGAAAACTATTTGGAGGTAAATATTACAATTGAAGTTGAAGGTGTAAAGTTCAATGTATTGCTACGGTGAAAGAACCATAGAACTTATCTTCTAAAGATGCAAGCAATTACATGAGATCTCTTAGCTATGACAACATTTTCTATTACTTCGAAATCTGCTTTTAACATCGATGGTCAGATAATTAGTCCTCATCATGCTCGATTTCATCCTAGTATTATAGAAGCTCTTATGTATGCCCGAAACTGGTTATATGATGAAGATATTGAGAGTAAACTCTATTCTTTATGATATATTAATTTCGTTTATCATAATAGTTTTAATAATTATAAATTACATTATCTTATCTTATATCCTTTTTTATATTAACACAGGTATTAGTTTAGGGACTTGTAACTCAACTAAAAAGTTTTCAAACAAATATTCAATAATGAAGGTATATTTGATTGTTGATTGTCATGTGTTTACTATTCGTTTAATATAACTGTTGCATTATTAGGTATAATTTATGCAATGTTTTTACATTTAGATCTTGGTACAAACTATTGACGAACTTAATTATAACAATTAGTTTATCCCTTTTCTTCTACTACAGGTTAGTTATCTTTAATCTTTATTTTTAGATTTATTTATTTTCATGTGTTTTTTTAGTTTTTTATAATTGAAGATGTAATTATTTACTTATGTGTTTTTTTGTAAGTTCTAAAATATTGTCTATCTACTTTTCATTTTTGTAAAATGTATCATTAAATAATTTAGATAATGTTAGCACTATAATACTCTTTTTTATAATAAAATGATTTTCATAATATTTCTGTAGTATTTGGTGCATAAGTAGACTCATATATTTATGCCATTAGCATATGAAAATCTTTTGTTTTGATAATAAGATAACTTTCATAATTTTTTTGTGTGACATTTGTTATACTTAGATAAGGGAATAATGATTGGTAAAAATAAAAATAATTTAAAGTGACATTAATTTTTTAAAAATTAAGCCTCTTTGGACTTAACAATTTTAATAAAAATTATTTTTTAAATAACAAAATATGTTACAAAATTTTTAAACAATCTTTTCAAAATTACAAAATTATTATTTTTAATTAAAAAACGGGCCAACCAGAACTAGATTCTGAGGCTCGATCGCTCGAAGCCCCATTGGTCTCATCTCATGGGGGGCGCATTTTTACAATTAGGACTGATGCAGATAAATCCGACCATTCTTTTTCCATTTAAACAGAAATTCAGGCCCAAATATAAATGGGGAAAATTGCCCCAAGTAAAAGACATCTTCGTCTCCGATACACTTCCTAGTTCCTACTTTCTACTCTTGAAAGTTGAAACCCAAAAAAGAAAAAAAGAGAGAGATGAAAAAAAGTGAAGAGAGTAGAAACTAGAAAGCCCTCTTTCTTCTTTTGTTAATACTTCTCTTTCATCATTCTTCTCTGCCCTATGCAGTTTAGTTTCTTTTTGATCCGGAAATAGTCAAGTCTCGACCATTCGAAAGGTTAAAGAATCCAAGGTTCGTTATTGGTTGTTGCGTGATGATATTTCTCCGGCCTGAGAACGTTATAGATGAGCTCATGTTTCTTTTTTAGTCAAGTATGTTTGAGCTCGTCTTTCATTGTTTTGTACATTGTGTATGTTACTGGTTTTAAGTTTATGATTTCATCTTTCAAACATCTTTTTTTTTTTTACTCATTTGTCCGTTCTAACTCCAGTCTGAAAGTAAAAATTCCGTAAAAGCAAATGCTCTTTTAGCATGCTGATCATATTACCGGAATTCATGCCTCTTTTCTAATCGAAGTTGTTGTTTAATCTTTACATGGGCACAAGTTTCCTCTCTACGTGTTTACCCTCTTAATTTGGAAACAGATTTTAATTCAACCATCATAACAAAATGGATATCTTTTTTCCATAGCTATCTAAATAGGCTTTATTATCACTAATTCCCGATCACTGTGCGAATACCAAAACCAGCGAAGGTCTCTAACTAGGATTCTTTTTCGTTTCGCACCGAAGAAAATTCGACATCCTTTTAATCTTTTCTCCAATACTCATTCGATTTTTCTCAGATTCTGTTCTCGATTTCAATTTCATTAGTTATCTTCAAAGTTTCTGTCTTGTCTTCTCCTGGATGGTGGGTTTACTCAGTTTCACTGTTTCTCGGTGATTGGCTTATAAGATAAGAAAATTGATAGTCCTAATAAATTGGCATGATGATACATTTCTTATTGTTTTGGTTTTTCGTTTAGCGGTGCTTATCAAATGGACGATCGTTTTGTGAATTTGTTGTCGAAAAATTTTGAGGATTACTCCTTAAGTTTCTAGAATTTAATGTATTAGAGATTTGGGTTTGGGGGTAGGTGGTCAAAAATACAAGTTTTACAATGCGTTCGACTTTGGGGAAGGTACTGGGTCGATCTTGTGTAGATTTGGGAAGATGTTTTAGGTATTGTTGTTGTGCTAATAATTATTTATTTGTCACCTTCATCTTGTTTGTTTTATTCTTTTCTCCCTGTAAACTTTGATGTCCTTCTTGACCAGGCATCAATAACGTGCAGCGATTTGGGCGTTTTTTAGTTATTACCTAGAAGTATGATTAGGCTGTTGTAATCTGAACTGATTTTTAATGCTCCTGAATAAAAGAATATAATGAGATCTTTTTTCTTTTGTCCAATCTTAGCTGAATCAACAATACCCCTGCTTTTCATTTTCAAAAAATAATAATAATAACCCTGCTTTCTGTTATATTATTATTAGGTGCAAAATAAAGATTGCAGCGGCTTTTGTATAGCTGAGGAAGTTTTTATTTATTCTAAATTATGATTAGTTATAAGATAGATTAGTCTAATTAAATTATTTTAATATAAATGAAAAGTTATTACTTTCTTCATATAACAGTTTTTAGTGTATAACGTGTAAGCATTAGTTTCGTAAATAAGAATTAGGCAAAAGGGACATTTTCATCCCAAAGATTTTCACGGAAATTCAACTTAAATATTAAATTTGATAGTGTTCAAAGAATATCTTAACGTTACAAAAATTGTTCCATTTTAATGTTATAAAAATAGCTTAAGTTAATTTTTTAAAAAACCTTTGGATTGAAATTGCACCTTGTGCCAAACTTTATATAAATAGAATATGTGTTTCTTCTTCCTCCACTAAATATATTTGTGACAGTGTAAATAAAAGAAAATTTGATGTTTCGCCAACATGACTACTTTTCTTGTTTTGCATATCATTACATCAGCTTTTAGGTTCGCTTTATGTAAATAAAATATTGGTGAATGAGTAGATTGATCTTGTAGTTCATTGAGTATATAGATTGATTTCAATAACTTTTTTTTGTGTGAATTTGAAGGAATTGGGACTATAGTGAGGAATATATATGGAAAAGAAGGGGAGGAAGTATAATGCAGAAGTTGTTGACAATGATTATGATCTATGCTCAGTGCTTGTACACAGAGGAGTTATGGCTTCATTCGTATGTGTTGCTATATTTGGGCTATTAGTTCGCGCCACTGTCTCGCTTTATCTTTACTCTGGTGCAGGCAACCCCCCTAAATTTGGTGACTATGAAGCACAACGACATTGGATGGAGATTACTATTAATCTTCCGGTTAAGGAATGGTACCGCAACAGCACCATGAATGATCTCAGTTATTGGGGACTAGATTACCCTCCCCTCACTGCGTATCAGAGTTACATTCATGGTCTTCTCCTCAAATATTTTCACCCTGAATCAGTTGCCCTTTTTTCTTCCAGGGGCCACGAGTCTTATTTTGGGTGCGCACAATAACCTTCCAATTACTTCTTGAATGAAACTCAAACTACTGGAACTTAATATAAGGACTTTTGTGAACACTGAACCATGTGATTTCTTGCAGGAAACTACTGCTTAGGTGGACAGTTTTGTCTTCTGATGCCCTAATATTTTTCCCTGCTGCTCTCTATTTTGTTCTTGTGTATTATGGCAATCATCCTGTTTCCATTGGCCATAAACGCAATATCCTATGGCATATAACAATCATTCTGATCAATCCATGTTTGATATTAATAGATCATGGTCATTTTCAGGTACAAAAACTTTGCTTTCTTTTCTCATCTTGAGATTTTTCACTTAGTTATTTGTGAAGACGTGCTTATCCCCACTTTATGCGCATCATGTAGTATAACTGTATCAGTTTGGGCCTTGTCATAGGGGCAGCTGCTGCTGTTCTTTCACAAAATGATCTTGTATCTTGTGTCCTTTTCTGCCTTTCTCTTAATCATAAACAAGTAAGTTTGAGTTTACCTTTTAGTCTCTCAGATTTCACTTTTATCTTTTTCCCTGAGATTAGCTATGTTGCAAAATGTGGCTCTCTGATATCTTACTTGCTGTGACACCTGTCAATTGTGTTGGTTTATCATATTTTTGCATGCAAAGTTTGATTTGGTGTTTATTTGTGTTTTCTTTCAGATGAGCGCATATTTTGCTCCTGCATTTTTCAGCCATCTTTTGGGTAAATGCCTAAGGCGTAACAATCCTTTAATTGAGGTGTCAAAACTTGGGCTGATGGTGTTGGGAACATTTGCTGTTGTTTGGTGGCCATATCTTCACTCAAAGGATGCTATTTTGGAGGTGGGATAAAAAGTAATATTGACAAGGAAAATAATGAGTGTTTTAATTATATAATTCGTGGATATATTCTTGCACAAAAATTTTCTATGTGATCAGATATGCTATTTTGGCCCTCATTTTGCAAGCATACAAGACTGATATATTGTTATTTTAGGCACAGAAAAGGAAATAATTTTATCTTTGTGTACTCCCTTGTTTCTGAAGACTGAAGCTGTAAAGCATACAACCTCCCCCTGTAATGCATCGTATATTACTAGCATGGAAGGTGAATAACTTTGCTGGGAATAGAACTTTTTCAATCCTCTCTCTTCTTTGCATCAGAAGCTTACATATTTAAATGAAAGAATCATACTACCCTTATTAGTGCATCCTGAGGTGGAAAATGTAATTTTTTGACATGTTGATTTGATACGTATTCCACTGCTCGTCCTTTTTGCTTCCATTTAGAAATGCCTGTCAGGTGTTTTGATTAGAGCATGTGTTTTGATTGTGCTATTGAGCTCCACCACACTGTGGCAGTGTAAATTGTTGTTGAAATGTCATTAGAGGCTGGAAAATTATGTTTCTTATGAACAAAAAATGGCGACAGTGAAAGCTTCTATTCCTTTAGAAATTGAATACTATGCTTGACAAGTTTTCTTGTTTACTGCAATTGTCGGTGTCTGGAACAGGTTCTCTTGCGTCTTGCACCTTTTGATAGAGGGATATATGAGGATTATGTGGCCAATTTTTGGTGTACTACTTCAGTTTTCATCAAGTGGAAGAGATTATTTTCAACACCTTCACTAAAGCTTCTAAGCTTGGCGGCTACTTTACTGTCTTGTTTACCATCAATGGTCCAACAAATAATGCATCCCAGCCGCAAAGGTTTCCTGTATGGGCTTCTGAACAGTGCTCTCTCTTTCTACTTATTTTCATTCCAAGGTATGCTATTTTCTTTTACGTATTCCATTGTAAATTATAGTTCAGCATCTTATCTAGCCACTATTAACCTCTGTAAACGATCTGCAGTACATGAGAAGTCTATTCTTCTGCCGCTTCTGCCTGCTGCTCTACTTGCTACTGAATTGGATCGCTCTTTCAAGTTTTTCATGCATTATGCATTATTCTCTATGTTTCCACTTATCTACCGCGACAACTTGATTCTTCCGTATGCTGCCCTTTATGGTGTCTTCATCCTTCTTTACCTTAGCCCCAGCAGAAGGAAGAATTCTGAGAAGTATCCATCTGCCGCTCTTACTGCCCTGACAATTGCATTGACTTTTCTTTATCTTTGCTCCTTTGTTCTGCATATTATTCACCTAACCATTTCTCCTCCTGAGAAGTATCCTTTCCTTTTCGAAGCCATAATTATGCTACTCTGTTTCTTTCACTTTGTGTTGTTTGCTTTTTATACCAATGCAAAGCAATGGTTGTTGTCAACACAGTTAAGTTCAAGGGATAAAGGAAGAAAAGAAAACTGATTTCGCTGTCAGAAATGTTTCAGACCAACAGGATATGTTGACTGTTTCTGTTTTTTCTGTTAGTGACTCAGTGCTTGTTTTGAATTGTGTAATTATGTGATTGCAAATGTACTTGTTTGCGGCTAAATATAATTAAGTTGACTCTGGACATTCTAGAAGTGACCATGCTTAGAATGTAGTACGTTATAATCAAATCATCGGTTGGGATTTTGAATTTCGCAGAATTGAATTTGCATTTAATCTCTAATTACTGGTCTGGTGTTCTTTACGTTGTTTCTGTTTAGACAAGAAAAGTCATAACGGAGGTCAAGTGAAGAGCTGATGACTCTCTTTGTACGTCTGTGTGGTTAAGGTATGATCCTGAAGTTACGGAGGTTTTGCTGTTAAGCCATTCACAACTTTTAACTATTTCCTCATAAATAATCCTTAATATGGTTCTTATTGTGTAATCACTGAATTCATTTTAAATAGCCTGTAATGATAAATAAACATAATAACCAGCTGTATAAGAGCAAGGATTGGTTGAAAACTGCGTGATATTTATATAAAATCCTTTTAGTAATTAGTTGTAATGACTTTTAAGACCTACTGTTGACTAGCTGGATAGAAATTTCTCAGAGTAACGTTTTAGACCCATTGTCAACTAGCCGATGAATAATGCTTCGATTGATGAATGTTATAATCGATGTGCAATATTAAATAGTGAATAGTCTAACAAATATATACTGTTAAGCAGTGCTTATTCACATACCCAGTCATGCCAACTTAATTTCCAATCTTTCAAAGTTCTTGTAAAGATCTTTAAAAATTCTCCTCTTTGATAAAGCCTTGATTTGAAATCATTTAAAAAGTTCTCCAAAGATCAAAAGTGTCCTCTTTAAAATCATTTCAGATTACTTCTTAATTATAATAAAGTACATTTAATATACACCATAAATAAATGATCATGCAATAATTAAGCTACTGATTCGTTGAAATGATAAGATTATAAAAAAATTATTATACATGAGTGATTATAGTAATCACAGTAACTGAGGTAGGCCCTCGAGCGCAAAATCTAACAAGCAAGCCAATAAACAAGGATGGAACAGTGCAAATGTTTAAACTTGTAACATTTAGCAATTGACACCCGGAGAATTCAAGTGTCGGAATAAAACTTCTCATACATGGGTTCCTGTCGTCTATATTGAGCAGTTGGGATTAATATCTCTGAAAAATGGTGTTTTGAACATTGGAAAATAGTTGTGGAAAGTTCAGGATGGTAATCCTGAAAGGCGTTGGTTGATTCCTCTGCTAGATATTATAATGCTGTTTTGTGGCCCACAACATGAAATGATTTTCTTATTACTGCTAGATCATATAGGACAATCTATCATTAGAACAAAAGTTTCACCAACTCAATAATATGCGGGTGAGGTCAGATGAAGTTGAAATGAAGTACGAACACGAAATAATTAATCCTAAACTCATATATGTAAACCACTCTATCAGGTATTGGTGCATTCCTATTTCCCGATTGAAGCAAAACAAGAAAAATCAAATCTTTATAAGGGTGCCATATACATAGTTTCTTAGTAGACTGAATTGCAGATACTATCAGAAATGGGCAATCCCCATGTCCTAGTAGTGCCTTATCCAGTTCAAGGCCATGTAATTCCTCTAATGGAACTTGCACAATGCTTAGCCAAATATGGGATCAGAATCACATTTGTAAACTCAGAGCACAATCACGAGCTACTTAAGAATGAATCCGCCTTGCAGGCTGCTAATATCGGGGATCGAATTCGTCTCGTTTCGATTTCTGATGGACTTCAATCAATGGAGGATGGGAACCAGGCAGGGAGGGCGTCTGGATCAATCATTCGAGTGATGCCAGGCAAAGTGGAGGAGCTCATTGAACGAACTAACGAATCAGATTCTGATAATATCAGTTGCATCATAGCTGATCAGAGCATAGGATGGGCTCTGGAGCTTGCAGAAAAGAAGGGAATTCGACGTGCTGCCTTCTGTCCTGCTGCAGCTGCTCTGTTGGTCTTGGGGTTCAGGATCCCAAAGCTGATTGAAGATGGAATTATAGATGAAAATGGTGAGAATTCTGTCTTCCAAGCGCTAATTTTCTCAAAGTCCATAAAATTATGCTGTCATAGTTTTATAACACAGAAAGCTTTACTGTTCATATTTTCTTTGTTCATCGACAGAACAACATTGATGTACTCTTTCACACCCAAAAAAAAACAAAAGTTTGGAACTGGCGAAAATGGACTAAGTGAGTCCATATTTTCATTGCAGGAACCCCAACAAAAAGGCAGAAGATCCAGCTTTCAGCTTCGATGCCACTTATGGACTCCGCAAATTTCGTCTGGAACTGCCTTGGCAACATGGAAGCACAGAAAACCATTTTTGGATTAATGGTCAGAAACAACAGGTCCACGAAGTCGACTAAATGGCTGCTATGCAACTCAGCTTATGATCTTGAACCTTCAGCTTTTCACCTGGCTCCTCACATACTTCCTATAGGACCACTTCTGGCAAGCAACAAACTGGGAGAAGACTCAACAGGGAACTTCTGGGCAAAGGATACAACTTGCTTTGAATGGTTGGACCAGCAGGCCCCACGATCAGTTATATATGTTGCCTTTGGAAGTATTGCATCTTTGGAACCATCTCAATTCAAGGAATTGTGTGTAGGACTAGAACTCACAAGCAGACCATTCCTTTTGGTAGCGAGGTCAGACACGGTGCTAACCAATGGAACAAATGGTGAGTTTGTTGAAGAATTTAAAGACAGAGTAGGCAACAGGGGCAAGATCGTTTCGTGGGCCCCACAACAAGAAGTGTTAGGACATTCTGTTGTAGGTTGTTTTCTAAGTCACTGTGGTTGGAATTCCACCATAGAAAGTGTCAGCAATGGGGTTCCTTTGCTATGCTGGCCTTGTTTCGCTGACCAGTTCATAAACAAGAGCTATATTTGTGACGTTTGGAAGGTTGGTTTGGGACTAGACAAAGACGAAAATGACAAGGTTACAAGAGAAGAAATCAAGAACAAGACTGAAGAGGTATTGGAAACTAAGGAATTTGCAGCAAGGGCTTTGGATCTTAAGGAAAAGGTCATGAATGGTGTGAAAGAAGGTGGTAGCTCTCACCAAAATTTCCTGAACTTCGTTGATTGGATAAAGATGGCATAGTTACATTCTTACCTCATTAAATTACCTATCATTCGACATGTAACGTGAATCCTTTCAGCTTTGATGCCAAACTATGTCAGAATTCCTGGAAAATCAAATGCAGTTACTAAAATGGCAGCTGAATTAAGACTCTTTAGCATTAGAAAATGAACCTTTTGCTGCAATAGAACTTCCTGTAGTTCTTTGAATTGAATGGAAAGTGGCAGCCAAGTAAAGGAAATTTTTTTTTTAATGTAGTTTTGCTGAAACTAAAAAATATATACCAAGCAACAAGTTCCTTAATGGGCTAAAACGACTCAAACCTGCAAATCATAGAAGTAATAAATCTTGGCAAACGATCTAAATAGAAAACCTGCCAATTAAATTTAATTTAAGAACAGCTTTTACGTATTTATTTAATATAAATTATCATATAAATAAATGATGCGTATCTAAAATTTATCTTAATATAAAATATTATGTAATTAAATGTTACATACGTGATACTATTTTTATAATTATCTGTATTACTGGTATCAAATTTTTTATTAAAATAGTTTATCCAATAGTGATGTAGGGATTAGCAATATTTTGTATATATATTAAAATTTTATTTATAAGAAACAATAATCTAAACAAAATGTACATATCAAAATATGGTAAATAATAATAGTTAATGGATAAACTTCTAATATTAGTATTTTCAAAATATTATTCACAGTAAAATTATAACTAATCAAATAATTTCTAAATTATGGGTAGTAATTAAATGTCAGAATAACAATAAATATATATGCTATATATTCAATGGCTAATTCATTATATCTCACTGCATTAAATAGATATTATTTGAATGTATTTTTACAAATTAAATTGAATTATTACATTTTTTATTTTATATAAAGAATATGAATATTTGGTATCAAATTAACTTAATTTAAACTATGTAGTTTAAAAATTACAAAGAAGATAAATAAATATTTTTATTAAATACTTTTTAATTTAATAAATTTTTATAAATTATATTCAATAGTTAATTTTATAGTTAATTATAAAAAATTTCAAATTTTTATCAATTTTGCAATTACAGCTCGAACTTTAAAAAGTGACAATAAAATGTTTAAACTTTCAATTTTTTTTAATTCTTCCCCAAAATTCAAAAGGTTGCAATAAAATACTTAAACTTTTATTTTTTTTAAATTCTACTCCGATGTTAATGTCTTCATTAAGTTTGCTGATATGGTTTCCCATATATTCCAGAAATCTTAACTATTAATACACATCAGTCAAAATTAATACAATAAACAAAGATTAATGGAACGATATCGTTTAATCACATAATTAAAACGATGTTATTGTTTCAAAATGACCTAAATCAGATTACACAGCCCCAACGACCTCACGCTTTGATTTTAATTTTTCATTTCATTTCTAGTTTGTTTTCCCGATGCCTTCACCCTTCAATCTTCATATTATGCAACTTCGACGCCATCACGCTAAGGGCATAGGGAGAATGAACTGAAAATAAAGAGTTTGCTAGTGCAGTAGGTTGCAATGCGAGAATAGTTGGGGACATGCTGAAAGAACAAACAAAAAACAAAGAGTTGAGGGCTGAAGGCTGAAGGCTGAAGGCATCGAAAGAATAAACAAATTTTTTTTAACTAAGGATTGAGGTTGCGTAAATTGATTTAAGGAATTCATTTTTAATAATGATATTATTTCATTAATTTTTATTTGTTGTGTTAATTTTGATTGATGTATGTTAATAATTAAGATTTCTGGAACATATGACAAGCAACATTTACATGGACTAAAATATCCAACCCAATGTGTGAAAAAGATTGTAAGTTAATGTCTTAATCTACGAAGATGATTATTTAATAATTAATTTTCTATGTAGACATTTATATATCATGGACAAAAAAAAATTCATTAGTCAAATTAACCAAATATTAACAAAATTAACATTTTCAACTTAAAGATTATAAAAAGTCAGTTACTTAATAGAAAAGTTTAAAAGATTGAACATTAAATTTAAAAAATCTCAAAAAGTTGAATATTTTACAACTTTTTATCTTATTAAAATATGAGATTAAATGATATTATTAAATAAGTTAGAATTTTATCCTAAAAAGGGATAAATGTGTAAAAGTAAAAGTAAAACATTTTTTCTTCTTAATTTAATAAATAAAAAATAAAAATAAGTAAAATCATCAAGATATTTTCTTTTTGTTGTTAATAATTTGGAAGTGTGTGAGAATTACAAATTTGACCCCGCAAATTGTGTTCTGTTGGATAAGTAGTCGTGCTATTAAAAATAATCTTTATTTAACAGACGTGCAATCACGTGGGTTGTTACACGTGTCAAACATGCAAAATGAGACACATGTATGGACATAGCTTGGAAGCCAAGGCCAGATCACCCGCCTACTGTGGTCGGTGATAAATTGGTAATATCCCTATTAAACTTTTAATGCGAGTTGATCAGTTCCATGTAGGGAATGCGCAGAACATGCTGTACAATGTACATACACCATCCTGCTTCACTGTCTCACTCTTTGTCACATGCCCCTACGTCCTCTCCTCTCCTCACCTCTTTCCCTCCATCTTCCGTTCTTTTCCTGTATTTCTGATCAATTTGTACTCAGTATTGATTACCTACATTTTTAAGGTAACCAATTCCATACACATCTTTTTTTAAAAAATTATATATGCATCTGTGTTGCAAGTAGCAGGAGGATAGATCCTGCCCTATCCTCACACACTCACTCTTGGTGCATGTGCTTACCCATGTGCTGTGCTCAAACTGAGGCTTTGCTGGCCCCATATCACCTTCAACTTACAACTAAGCTGCCTCGATCCCTCTCCTTCTCCTTCACATTTACTTGATTGCCCACATCCTCATTTCATTCAATTTGCTTTGCTTTGTTAAGCTTTAAGATTCAGTAATATATCACTGAGGTTATTTTAATGTAAGATTTTCCTGTGTATTTAAAGGAAAGAAGTGAAATGAGTGAGGGGAAGAAGAATCATTGAACCCATCCCTAGCTTCATTCACATGTGCTATTACCATTGTTAGCTTTGGGTAGCAGCCGGCAGGACCTGTCTAAGTCCCACTTTTATTAGGGACCCACATTTAATACATTTCAACAACATTTTTTTATTTAAAAGGGTAGTAAATCTTTAGTTGTCAAAGAAGAAAAAGTTGACGTTAATTAATAAATACTTTCCTTTATTAGTTATATTACTGAAAAAGTTAGCGTTAACTTTTAATCTCGGAAGCTAAATAACTTTCTTTATTAGCTATATAACTTTAACTTGTTATATTTATAAATACCTTTGAAACATTTGAGTGTACTTCTTATATTCTAATTTTTTATTTTCACCAACATATAAATCTAAGATATTTCAACTCAAATTTTGGTAGTAAAAAAATTTTAAGAGTATGTCTTCTTAAAGGTAAAGTTTCTGATTTCTTATTTATTTTTTAATTTATTAAATATTTGAAATTTGTCATTAACGTGGACGTTATATTAGGATTGTAAATCAAAACATAATATTAAATGATATTGTATTTATTTGTGTTTTTGCTTTTTATTTTTAAATTACTTATTATTTATAAAAATATAATTAAACATTAATAAATAATTTAATTTTTGTAATTACAATTTTCATTATACTTTTCCACATGTAATAATTACTGGATTTGCGTTCTTGTAGAGGTTCACATAAGTTTATTTATAATATGACTACAACAAATAATTTAAGTTACTCAATTCAAAAACTACATAAACGATTTCATTTATTATAAAAATTTGTATAATTCTATTAAACATGTTGTGATAATTAAATAATAATAA
>JANIIA010000009.1:17705520-17726517 GCA_027478495.1 Erythroxylum alaternifolium | reverse complement strand
CAAGTGACAAGTGTCACTTGCCACATGTCACATGCTTAGGCCCTCTTTTATTTCCTTTCCAAAAACAATTCAATTTCAACTTGTTCTTTAAGAGTAATGCCATATTCATCATATAACACTATAAAAAGTGACTAAGGCTAGTAAGAATGAAAGAAACCAAAACTAATAAGAGATTCTCATTGGCATGTAAATAATATGAGCCTAAAAGGATTTCTTTAACTTGCACGGATGAATTGATAGTAGCTAAAGAGGTTGTTGTCGTTAATCAACAATAGAACTTAAAAAAGTTGAGAACTAGTATGATGAAACCCTAATTAATGAAATAGGAAAAAGATAGATGTTTGTTTGATGAGAAAATTTGAAAAGGAAGGAAAGAAAATTAAGGTTCTAATACCATGAAAACATTATAAAATAGGATGTAATTCTTCTTGCATGGAAGAAAAATAAGGGAAAATGTGCATATACAAGTATTTATATTACAAGAAAAGAGAACGAAAAGTAACAAATAATAACTACCCATTAACTAGTTAACTAGCTAGTAACATAACTAAATGTTAACTATACAAAAAAGAAAAATGCAATTCCTTTTATGTAAATAATTATAATAGAGGTCACATTACATTAATTCATACTTTTGACTTGTAACATGTAAACTTCCATTATTTCGTACAATTTTTAGGATAGTTAATGAATTGATAATTTTGCTTCTTCACAAAACCTAAAAATTATGAATTTAGTTGGTTTTATTTAACAATTATTCCGCGTTAAATATGTACAATTTTATAGATAATAAATATTTTAAAGTGAAATATAAAAATAATAAATTAGCATTGGAAATAGGAATACAGTGCCAACATTAAAGTTTGCCAATAACAAGTATTATTTTGAGTTGCGATAGTATGAGAGTGATTATAAAGTTAATGCGTCTTTCATGCAAGAGAAAGAACAATGTCGAATTTAAAAAATATATATTGACTAAACTGGTATTGTTTCTATATTTTATGTAATATGGTAAACTTATTATTTTTGGTAGAACGTAAAGTGCAAAGTTACAAATATCGTTTTGGAGTTAACATTATAGTATTGTTTTGGAACCATTTATCTACTAGTTAAAGATAAGGTTGATATTATTGGACTTTTCTAAATTTTACATGCATACATAATTTTTTTGTAATTTAATTAGTGCAATAGTGCCAACTTGGCTTACTATTCTAAAAGTGTTTTGAAATTCATAAAGCTCTCTAAAGATGACATTTAAATTAACACGATCGTTTTATGATAACGTAAAAAGTGTAGTAAATTGATTACATAATCATTTGTTCTTGATTTCAGGGCAGGTAGGTGAGAATGAGAATTGAGAAAGAAAGTTGGCACTCTAATGTAATGAAAGTATAACAAAGATTGATATAATTAATCTCTCCATCAATTATAATCTAATAACAATTACATTCAATTAAAATTTAGAAAAATGGTAAAGCATGAAAAAAAGTTATATTAATTTTAAGTGCATTTTATTTCTAAATAAAATCATTATTGTGAAATGCTATGCATTAAAACTTTTGTTTTTTGAAAGGTTGATATGCATTAAAACCTAAAAGCCTTTGTAGTGAAATAATGGAGTAACGTGATAGAAAATATATATAATGCTTTTGTTAGATTAATAAGAGTGTAACTTTTAAAACTTTTGTTTCAATTTCCTATTAAAAAGTGCGGTTGTTTTAAAACTAGCAACAAGTCAAAAATTAATGGGATATTCAATCATAAAATGATATTTTAGAAAATTTTCAATTCAATGCTTAAGCTTTTAAATTTTTTAATTAGGTGATTATCTTTTAAATTTTTAACAGTTCAATTCAATATAACCGGTAAGATTACTCCTTTGCGCTTGTAATGTTACAAATTCATCTCACATAAATAACCTCTTTATAAAAATGTAAAATGTAAAACAAATACTGCGTACAATTAATATTTTAACCTCAACTCTCTCAAAGCAAAGAGCCTTTTGTACTGAAAAATTATTGATTTGATTAAAGAAATCTTTGTTATTTATGATATATAAGTATCTTAAAAAATAAGGAATAAATTACGAATAAAAAAAATGTTTTGAACTTAATTGATGAGCTTGCAAAAAGTGAGTCTTTCAATTGAAAAATTTAAAAATTTAGATGCCAAATTAGAAAATTTAAAAAAAATTGAGCACTTTAACATTTGTTATCTATAAATTAATATTTAAAAAGGACAAGAGAACTACAATGGCGCTTGTTTTCTTCAATCGCGACTTATTTTTCTCATCATTTAAGAGGCTAAATTAAACGCGACCTTTTTTATCTGCCAATTCTTTGAATCCCACTTAACGGCGGGTAATGCCAATTACCATTTACAGCCAATAATTAAATCAACAACAAAAAAACACAGTGAACAACGGGAAGGGCGTTTTTGTAGTTTCATCCTCGGTGATTCAAACTCACGATTCAACATTTTCCAAAGTCCCGGAAAACCCCGTCAATGAAATCGTACAATAGGAAGCAAATGGTGGTCAACTATGGGTAATTTCGTAATTTGGAGAAGTCATGCTCTTTTCTGTGTCCTGATAAATCCCGAGTGGAAAATACCCCTACAATTCTCAGAATTTCCCCGCCAATTGCTTCTTTCCATCATTTCCACTCTCTCTCTTGCTCTAGGGCTCAGAACTCCAAATACCCTCCATTCTTCCCGAATTACCCTCGACCTTCCACATTATTACGCACGTACCACTTCACCACCTGCTCTGCAACACACCTCATTCATGCTCTTGTAACCGTCTCGCCGTTTAGCTAATTCAAGATGATGGCCACCAATTCAAATTCGAATTATGCAGGTTCCGGTTCCGGTTCGGGTCCCAAAGGAATTGGACTATCCAACACGATACACTCGGAGGTGGCTCCGTGCTTGCCGCTGCCTTCGCTTCCGGTATTTTGTGGCTCGTCGGATCCGGAACTCCGGTTGTTCGATGAAGCTCCTGGTGTTAGCAGGGCTTGGACTATGAATCGGAATGAGATTCTTGCTCAGTCCGCGAGAATCGCTGATCTGCTTCGGCGAACGGATGTTTCTTACCTGTATGTAGTTTTCTCCTTTAAGTTGTCAAGTGACCTGAAGTTGGTGGGAAACTGTGGTTTTTGAATAGGTGTGCTAGTCTAATCGAGTGGGAGTGTTGGTTGAGCACGAACCGTGTCCAATAGGATGCTTGCAGATTTTGACATGAAGTGCTTTTGAGATATGGACCTTGATTGAATTTCCACTTTGTGCAATAATTGGAGTTTTAGCAGAAGAAATTTAAATATTAGTTATTCTTTTGATTTGTGGTGAATATTAGATGAAGTTCGAACTGAACTTTTAAGCGGAGCCACTCAGGAGAAGGGTTGTGGAATCAGACAACTGTTTTTCTGTGATTGGACCTTTTGGAGCTGATTAATGTCTTTGTACCTGATTGCACTATTTGATTGTGTTGTGATTTTATTACATGGTTGTATATGTGCAGAAATCTTAGGGAGGAGACGAGACCAGTTCCATTTGGTTATGCTGAGCCCCTGGAACTGCACGAGCAGGTTCTCCAATACAACCCTGAAGCATTCGAGTATGTAACTCCTGGTAAACAAATTGCAGACCATCGCTCCTTTTAGTTTCGTTTCTTGATAGGGTTGTTTGTTTCTTTAGTATTTCCTTTGCAGTTTGCACAAGAGCTCGTTCTTAATTTGTTACATTATAGGTTACTCATTAGATCCCTTTTTATTGATAAAAAGAGTTATTAGTTGGCTCCTTAGTGCGATGTAAAGTAATTACCCTAACAAAACAAATAGCTACCATGGAGGTGCAACGTTCAGAATCCTAGTGTTCATCATAATTTTGGTGCTTGGAAATTATACTTTGATGGAAAACGAGTTTTGGAAGCTCAAGTTACCTGTTTTCTGAAATGGGCTATTCTATTTGATAGCTAAGAAAAAATTCATGATCATTCATGGTGAACTGGATACCTCTGACTTATAAGAAGCCATCAATTTGTGAAATGAAAGTATTTCTGCTGAATGTAACATTCTTCTGTATTGATGTTGAGATGGACAAGTGGCATAATGGGCATTAGGGGTAGAAAAAATAGATATGGCTTGGTGAATGTCAATTCTAGAGCATATCACAATGCTAGAGTGACATGCATCTACAGTAATTTCATAGTTTCTATTTTGGTATCATCATCTTAAGGATATGACGAAATTTTTGTGTCTATTAGTTGCCTGTTATTAAGTTTTTTTAAGAAATATTTAATGCCATAAATTGACTTCTTTTTACTGGTCACAGTCAGACTTTATATGTGGAACAATTTGACAGTACTTCCTCAATGGATTATTCCAAAATGTTTCCATTTTGGGAAATGAAATTTGTAATTGGATGCAAGAGTTAAGATATTTTCTCAAATAAATATTTCGCATAATAGACGTCTTCTTGTTCCTCTGAGAATACGTTGTATTATTATTTTGAATATTCTACTCCAGACATTTATTGAAATTAGAAGACAAGTTTTAAATTGTGATTGGACTTCCACTTTGATTTTGCTATCCATGCTTGCTTCCAGCTTTAGACACAAGCTGCATATTGTTTTAGTCCTTATGCTGATCTAACGAATAAGTCATGAATTTTAGTATGTCAAGATCCGTCACCATGGAAGTTGAATATGCTTTGTCAAATCGCTCTTGAGAATCATTATTTGACTCTTACTTGGAAATATTTTAGTAAATATTGCATGAAATGACTGTTACATGGAAATTATAATCGTAAAAAGGAAATGGAAGATAAATAGCGAAAAATAATGTTTTAGGTCCTAAAAATCTATCAGAAAAAGATTTCCTTCATAAGTTGATAATTATAAGGACAAAGGAACATAATTAAGAGGTAAGAGTGTGGGTTTTGAGGTAGTAAAGTTTTTCAGGTAGTAAAGTTTTTCAAGTTTAAGTTGTAGATTCCCTGTGTTAATTATCCAATAAATCCTATGAATGTGATCTAAAATATCAATGACTTTTTGTCATAATTGATATCGTTATTGGATTTGTTACATTTAGTGGTATTATGCTTGTGGTTTATTGCATTTGCCTAAGTTTCAGGTAAAGAGCATATTCCTGGAAACAAAGTATTTGAAACCAAGCCCCTTGAGCTAGGTATATCTGCTGCAAGTCAAGTGGGAAGCGGCTATGCTGGAGTACAAAATCACCGGCTGGACCACAGTCCTCATGTATGTTTGTGCAAATTTCTTTGCTTGTAAGATTAGGTTACTCCTCTATTTCTGACATCAAAGGTTAAGTGCAGGAGGTTGCATCATCTTTAAGAAAACCTAAATTGAAGAAGAAAGTTAACCACGAGGTCACAACATTTGATCAGCCAAATCCTGCCGAGCTTCAAGGTAACCTAACATAAAATATTCATTTCCTCCGTCCCTCTCTCTCTCTGTGTGTGTGTGTGCATGTATAGGGTGTTCTATTCTCAAGCTAATATTGTGCTACATACACCTTTTTCCAGAGGCCACCATTGGTAACTTCTGTGAAATGTTGGATGATATATGTGGAAGGGCTGAAGTTCCTAGTGATGAACGTGATGAAGCAGAGTGGCTGTCATTGCCTACTGTTGATCTCAAAATGCTTGTAGATGAAATAACATCCATACGTGGAAAAAACCTTCTACATTTGGTTCCTGTGGATATTCTTGTAAGACTCTTACGGGTTCTAGATCATCAAATACATCGAGCAGAAGGTTTATCTGTCAGTGAATATGAACACGTGAGTGTCCTCACACCATTTCTCACTCTCCCTTTTTCTCCTATTGTCTGATTTTTTCTGTCTAGTTTGTGCCATATGTGCTGTTTTTTATTAGATGGTGTGACCTGTGTACTATTGACTTATGAATGTTTTGTGTGGGATGCTAAATTTGCCAACTGGTTAAATCCTTCCTTAATTGGTACTGCTGCGGATTCTTGTCCGTCAACTTACATTCTCTCGCATTTGTTGTCTTCATTTTCATTTAGGTATTGTGGAAATTGGTTTGCGATAAATGCAATGACCTAGATTTACTGCAACTAACCTGAAATGTCTGCATATAGCTTGGTGTCACTAGCAAATTTTAAGCTTGCTTGAACTTATTTTACAAAGTATCCTCTCTGAATAGATAATTCTCTTTTTAAATAAATCCCTGATGGCGAGAATGAGGATCCTTCATGTAATAATGATATCAAGTCGTCATTATGCTGTATGTTAAAAATTTGACCAGTATCCAATAACCTAGGGAAATTTTAGTTTGTACCGTTGGTGCCTAAAATTGTTCAACAATTTGTAGAGATGGATCAAAAGTCCTTCTAAATTCTTTGGTCATACCTCCCTTTTGTTTATACCCCTTGTGCAATTTTTTTTTTCAAAAAATATGTATCGTGGTTTTCATCTAAAGCACTTGGCTTGACAATGTTTCCCCTGTTAGACAGTGAGGTCATTTCATTTTTTCTAAATGCAGAATGTTCATTGCATTTAAAATATCATGTAACTGTCTCTTCTTTGTTGTTTTCGTGATCGTGCAGTCAGATTCAGATGTAGTCTCTTTAGTGTTTTGTGCACTGGAATCCATTCATGCAGCCCTAGCTGTAATGGCAAATAATAACATGCCAAAGCAGCTCTACAAGGAAGAGGTGCATCTTTTGTTAGCTCTTCATTACAAAAATTGTTATGTTTTTTCCCCGAGTTTTTATGACTGTACTGCATGACTGCACTTATTGTTCTATGTTTCTATGTCAGATCATTGAAAGAATCCTAGAGTTCTCTAAGCATCAGATAATGGATGTTATGTCTGCTTATGATCCATCTTATCGTGCATCACACAAGCCAAATGAGAATTGGGCACCTGAAGGTAGGCCTTGGTAGACTTGATCTTTCTGTAATTTGCTTTCCTCTAGTCTATCATTTCATTTTATATCACCATGAAAACTGAACCATTATCTATGCTCATCTTTCTTAAAGAAGAAAAGGAAATAAAGGAAATTGATTTTTGTGATTTTATAGGATGGTAAAACCCAATATTTCTGTAACCCTTTTTGTTTGTTCTTATTTTATTGGTGAGTCTACAACACAGTTGTGTTGCGTGTGGGTTATCAGTTACTATTTGTTGGTTCTAAAATTTGGTATTACTTTCTGTTGACAGGTGAGGATGATGAAGAGCTTGCAGCTGATTATGGTTCAGCAAACAAGAGGCGTCGTACCGTAAAAAGTGCAAAATTGAAGAAATCTGCAGTAAACAAGTGTGCTTATCTATTTACTGTTTCCTCTTAAGATTCAGCCACTGCTTAATTTTAGTTTGTTGGAAGTAAGTTTTGTTCTTATATCTTACGTTTATCCTTGATAGGGTCTCTGGTGCTGTAAATACCATATTGCAGAAACTGTGCACGATTCTTGGTTTACTGAAGGATTTGTTATTGATAGAGAAATTATCTGATAGCTGCATTCTACAACTGGTCAAGACAAGTTTTACAACATTTTTGGTTGATAACTTCCAGCTCATACAACTGAAGGCAATCAGTTTACTCAGTTCGGTATGGGTATTAGCAGACCTATTCACTTTCTTCTTCCCTTCTCAAAATCTTGTTTCTTGATTGCTTATGTACATGCACTGGTGCATGTATGATTGCCACTTTTCTTGATATGTATCCGTTCTGTGGTTTTAGCCTCTAATTTATTAAGTTTTGTCCAGATATTCTACTCATATACACAGCATCGTGCATATATCATAGATGAACTCGTCCAGTTGCTTTGGAAATTGCCATTTTCTAAGCGAGTGCAGAGAGCCTATCACCTGCCTGTTGAAGAACAGAGGCAAATTCAGATGATCACTGCTCTGCTGATTCAGTTGGTTCACAGTAGTGGAAACCTTCCTGGAGCTTTGAGGCAGGCATCAAGTGGTAGTCACATCTTAGAAGTTTCTTTGGATGCTAGTTATCTGACCAAATGCCATGAAGCTGTCACCGAGACTTGCTGCCTGTTCTGGACTCGAGTTCTGCAGCGGTTGACTACTGTCAAGAATCAGGATGCTTCTGAAATAAAAGTGATGATTGAGAATCTTGTTACAGATTTACTTACAACTTTAAACTTACCAGAATATCCTGCATCAGCTCCAATCCTAGAGGTGATATTAATATGAATAACGTTTATATGCCTGCTTGCAGACACTGTTTTCTTTATGCTAACAGGCCGCTTATTGCAGGTTCTTTGCGTCTTACTACTCCAGAATGCTGGGCTGAAATCCAAGGACACTTCGGCACGTTCTATGGCCATTGATATTCTTGGAACAATAGCTGCAAGGTTGAAGCATGATGCTGCCATTTGCAGCAAAAACAATTTTTGGATTTCTGTGGAGTTGGCTAGTGAGGACAATGAGGCTCCAAGTTATCCAAAAGCCACATGTTGTGTTTGCTTAAATGGGAGGGGTGAGAAACTGTTGTTTTCTTGTCAAAGTTGTCAAAGAATGTTTCATGCTGATTGTATGGGGTTGAGAGAACATGAAACTTCTAAAAGGAGTTGCCACTGCCAGATCTGCCTCTGCAAGAAGCAACTTCTTGTGCTGCAGTCTTACTGCAAATCTCAATGTAAGAATGAAGGGAAGATGGACAATGTTCAGTCGAAGAAAACTTCTGAAGTTTCTGACTGGATTACAAAGATTGAAATCATTCAACAGTTTCTGATGAATTATCTACAAGATGCTGTATCCGGTGATGATGTGCTTGTCTTTGTTCGCTGGTTTGTATTTGACAAAGCTCTAACCTTACTGTTCATTTGTTTAGATTGATTTTATAGAGAGAGCATTGATATGCAGGTTTTATCTGTGCTTGTGGTGTAAAGATGATTCAAAATCTCAAGAAAAGTTCTTTTATCATCTGACTCGACTCAAGTCTAACATGATTGTGCGTGGCTCGGGAGCCACCTATCCATTGTTGGCGAGGGACTCAGTTAAGAAGGTTACTTTAGCTCTGGGACAAAACATTTCTTTCTCTAGAGGGTTTGATAAAATCCTTCATATGCTTCTGGTCAGTTAAACATTTGATTACCTCTGTTTTATTTTTTTTAAATTCCACAGACTTGATTTACGCATATCTGTTCTTTACAGGCAAGCTTAAGGGAGAACTCTCCTGTGATTAGGGCCAAGGCTTTAAAAGCAGTGAGTAACTATTGAGATGCTTAGCTTTTGATTTGATATTTTATTTTGGTTGTATTATGTTACTACCTTTTGCATTGTGGAATCAGGTGAGTATTATTGTTGAAGCGGACCCAGAGGTATTGTGTGACAAACGTGTACAATTGGCCGTTGAAGGAAGATTTTGTGATTCTGCAATATCTGTAAGAGAAGCAGCATTGGAACTCGTTGGCAGGCATATTGCTTCACATCCTGATGTTGGTCTTAAGGTATGAAATTCAGTTCTGTATTCTTTTTTGTATTTTGTATGTGCAGTAGTGAATACAGCCAAGTCTTTCACCAACCTCATTTGAGATTTTTCGGTGTTGCAGTACTTTGAGAAGATTGCTGAGAGGATAAAAGATACTGGTGTGAGTGTTAGGAAACGAGCTATCAAAATTATCCGAGATATGTGCACTTCAAATGCCAACTTCTCTGAATTTACAGCCGCTTGCATTGAGATTATTTCTCGTGTTGGTGATGATGAATCAAGTATTCAGGTAACTTGAGAGGCAAATGATGTGGACTAGTCTACCGTGAGCCATTTGCTTGTGTTTCTTATGGATGCATATGTTGGAATCTAACTCCCTTTTCAAGTCATGCTCAAGATAAGAAGTGGGTTATTTCTTTGCAAAATTGTGCTCATTGTTAAACTATGCTATTGTCCTGTTTCTCAAATGCATTATTGTACTTAAATATAAATGTTGGAAGTGCCGCAGAATTTTTGCTTTCAACCTGAAGATTTCATATCAGTAGGCATTTATTTATGGTATTTTCCTTGATGTTATATACCTCAATTTATTTGTCTTTTACATGCAGGATCTTGTGTGCAAGACGTTTTATGAGTTTTGGTTCGAGGAACCTACTGGTTTGCAGACACAATACTATGGAGATGGCAGTTCCGTGCCACTGGAGGTCTCTAAGAAAACTGAGCAAGTTGTTGAGATGTTGAGGAGGATGTCAAGCCATCAGCTTCTTGTGACAGTTATTAAGCGCAATCTGGCTCTTGACTTTTTTCCTCAATCAGCAAAAGCTGTTGGGATAAATCCTATGTCTCTTGCAGCAGTACGTAGACGCTGTGAGATAATGTGCAAATGCTTACTGGAAAGGATATTGCAGGTACTTGTTACTTGTTACTTGTTTGCCGTGTCTGCTTGTTTATTTGGGATGTAAAACATGTCAAAGATCTGTTCTGTCAGGTAGAGGAAATGACTAATGAGGAAATGGAAGCACGGACTCTCCCTTATGTACTAGTGCTGCATGCCTTTTGTGTTGTGGATCCAACACTTTGTGCACCAGCTTCTGACCCATCACAGTTCGTGGTCACTCTACAGCCATATCTTAAGACTCAGGTTATCTATGACATTTTTAGGAAATAATATTGTCTGTTGTTAATATGATGGTATGGATGTCACTTCAAAATTGTTAACTGCCTTGCATTAACTCTGAGCATGACCACAAAAAGAAGATTTTTTTGTGTGTTTAGGGTACATATTTCTCCAGAAATTCCTGCTATAAATAGCTTTATCAGAGGTGATAAATGGTTTGCATTTTTCAGCCCTGTAAATTTGGAACTTCCGAAAGGTTAGAACTGTTTTAGTACCACATAATTGTTTTCCTCAATATGCCAGAGAAGTAGTAAGTTGTGTTTTTCCAAGTATATATGCAGATAAGCTGAATCAAGTGCCTCTGTTTCTGTTGGCTTTAAATATCTAAGCCTTGGGCCTGGAGAACATGCCGTAGCAATTATTGTAGATGATGGTTGACTCATTCTATACTGTGAAGTTTTTTAGATGGACTTAATGGCATAGATTTTATACATTTTAAATGTCTCAATGCTTGCTATATGTATAGATAAGGTCCTACTTTAAAAGCACTCTAGACTTGTACATGAGTTTCTATACCGAGCATTTTGATACTTCCCTGTACAAACCAAGTGTGGGCTCCCTTCCTTGCAATTTCTCATAACTCTGATGTAATGATACTTTTCGTATTTATTGTGGGAGAACATCTTGTTTGAGTTTTCCAGTTTGATTAAATTAACAAATATCAGAGATAAGATCGGATGTTAGGTGCTATACACATTTTTAACTGGCTTTTGCTGGATTCCAGGTTGATAACAGAGCTGTTGCACAGCTATTGGAGAGTATAATCTTCATAATAGATTCTGTTATCCCATTGGTGTGGAAATTGCCCCAAAGTGTTATAGAAGAACTTGAACAAGATTTGAAGCAGATGATTGTTCGACATCCTTTTCTGACAGTTGTCCACGCTTGCATCAAGTATTGCATTTTCCTCTTTCACCGTAGAAATTTTCAACTTGCCATATTGTTGACTGCTCAAGTGGTTTATTTATGTTGGATCTGGATAACCAGATCAATTGGACCTGTGTTATTCTTTGTTTTCAAAAAGATCAAGTCCTTTTCTGCTTCACATGACAGGTGTCTATGCTCTTTGAGTAGAGTAGCAGGAAAGGGTGCAAGTGTCATTGAATATCTTATCCAGGTGTTTTTCAAACGTCTGGATTCTCAAGGAACTGATAACAAGCAGGTTGGTAACTGAAATAAATGTTGATTACTTTAAATCCACGATGTTTGAGATAAGTAGCTTGTAGTTTGTTTTAGCACTTGGAAAGCTGCATTATATGTTTCTTTTGGAAGAGGATTTTCAAACCTGTACTGTTCATTGGATATAGTTTTTTGGATTGGATGAAATGTTGTTTATTTCTGGATATTAATTTGGAATTTGAGAAAAACAGTTGTCTGTCAGGCTTCCTTATAGCTTGTTTGTATGGATGCATACCTAGTTACCTACAAAGCAACATGTCACAGGTTTGGGGACTGGTAGACATAGATACCAAACGGAGGAAGGAACACCTTCTTTATATGGAACATGTTCGGCAGCAATTTCATTTTCATTTATTATACATGCTATAGTTGCCAGCTCAATTTTTCAGGTCAATTAAGATGAAAAAAACTGAGATTGCTTTGCCTACAAATTGCAGTTAGTAGTCCGATCTCTGTTCTGTCTTGGGTTGCTTATTCGCTATGGAAACTCATTGCTGACTAACTCCAATAACAAGAACATTGATGTTCCAAGCAGTCTCAGTTTGTTTAAGAAATACCTCCAAGTTGAGGATTTTGGTATAAAAGTTAGGTCCTTGCAGGTATTGTTCCTAATTGGCTTATTAGTTTTTCAATCCTACGCCACACTATATGGATGTGGTGAGCTGATTCGGTAATTGTTGTAGGCATTAGGCTTTGTTCTAATTGCTAGGCCTGAGTTTATGCTGGAAAAAGATATTGGTAAAATCTTGGAGGCAACCTTATCATCCGGCTCTGATGTTCGTTTGAAGGTAAAAAGGCCTTAAAACTTTTCATCACTTATGTTTACTCCATATGCTAAAGTCATACTTCTTATCAGGTTCAAGCATTGCAAAATATACTCGAATATCTTCTTGATGCGGAAAGTCAAATGGGAACTGAAAAGACCAGTAATAATGTAATTCAAGATTCCACAGAGGATGGTAATGCTGTACCTGTTGCCGCAGGTGCTGGTGATACTAATATCTGTGGAGGTATAGTTCAGTTGTACTGGGATAAGATACTGGGCAGATGCCTAGACTTGAGTGAACATGTTCGTCAGACTGCTTTAAAGGTGAGGGCTTGATTCGGCGCCCATTTTCTTGTTTATGTTACATAGAGGAAACTTGTAAACATGTTACAGCTTAGGACATGAAGGTTGATAAAGTGAAGAAAGATAGGTAGCTTTAGGACATTGAACACTTGACCTTTTATTTACATTTGTTGAATAACAAAAAATGCTGAGGATCCAGATATTTCATTGGTTCAAACTAGTTGACAGTTTTAGTTTTTCTTTCCAGCCTATGCTTGAACGCACAATAGTTGAACTCAGAAATCCCATGCTTTGTTTTATTTGCAGATTGTAGAGGTGGTGCTACGTCAAGGTCTCGTGCATCCTATTACTTGTGTGCCACATCTCATAGCACTTGAAACCGATCCCCAAGAAATTAATTCAAAGTTGGCGCATCATTTGCTGATGAATATGAATGAGAAGTAATTTTCTTGAAGCTAAAATGCTTTTTTCTCTCTTTTTTTTTTGCTGTCTTTTGGTTGTTAACTAAAGGAGGCAATAATTCCAGGTATCCTGCATTTTTTGAAAGTCGTTTAGGGGATGGTCTTCAACTGTCATTTTTATTCATGCGATCTCTTTCTGGGATTTCTTCTGAATATCTGAACCAAAACATCCAATCCAAGTCCACCGGAAACTTCAAGGGAAAACCTGAAGGTGGCTCCATGACGCAAGCCAGGCTTGGAGTATCTCGAATATACAAGCTTATTCGTGCAAACCGTGTTTCAAGGAACAAATTTATGTCTTCAATTGTCCGCAAATTTGATAATCCAAACTGGAACGATTCAGTTGTTCCATTTTTGATGTAAGTTCTGTCTTAATCCAAGTCCAAGGTTTCTATTACTTGAACGTTTTTGAAATCTTTTGTGGGTATCTTTTTACAGGTACTGCACAGAGGTACTGGCTTTGTTGCCATTTACCATACCTGATGAACCCCTATACTTGGTTTATTCAATAAATCGAGTCATACAAGTTAGGGCTGGGGCACTTGAGGCAAATATGAAGGGCCTAATTTTGCACTTGTCACAAAGAAATTCACGAAAATTGCATCATGAGAATGGGACCACACAACAGCTTCCAACTCAGTCTTTTTTCCATCACACCTACATGATGGATTTGAACAGGACAACTCAACAAGAGCCAGCAACACATCCTGCCTACAATCCCTCGAGCACATCTGATTTTAATGGAGTAATTCAGGAAGAACCCATTGATTTGAATGGGCTTTTGAATACGACAATTTTAAGAGATGCAGAATTGGATCCTTTAAGTTCGAGTGAACCCTACTGCATGTCCAAAGATGATGTTCAGAAAATTCAGGTACTCCTATGCATCTCAAACGGTAATTTTTAGGTAGTATTATTTCTCAATTTCTCGTTGGTATTTTGGGGTCTGTTGGATCTTTTGCTTTGGCCGGGGCTGGAGATTGGAGAACTTAGGGGAGGATCTATGGGCTTGTAGGGCACCATCTGCAACATTTCCTTACGTAGTCTTGCCCCTTTATGCCTTCCTATATGGTAGATCTCATTTTGCCGGGCTTCTTAGCGTTTGCTTATTACTTTTGTGTTACTTAAACAGGTAGATTGTCTATCAGCAACCGCATTGCAACTTCTTTTGAAACTCAAAAGACACTTGAAAATAGTTTATAGCTTGAATGATGCTCGCTGCCAGGTAATGGTCTTTGCAATTTGCTTTCTTTATGCAAATAATGTTATTTCTATAATTAACTTTTCTGATGTATATACAAACATGACCAGGCCTTTTCTCCAAATGAGCCTCCGAAGCCAGGAGAGAATCTCTCGAGGCAGAATATTTCCTTCGATATCAGCAACACAAGCACCACAATACCATCCACATATCAAGATTTGTTACGAAGATATCAGGTACAAGCGGATGAAGATAATATGTTGTGTGGAAAACGCACATGTTTGAGCTCATAATTTTCTTATCATGAAACTTCATGGCTTTATTATTGCATAGGAATTCAAAAATGCTTTAAAAGAAGATGCTGTAGATTACACCACATACACTGCAAACATCAAAAGGAAGCGCCCTACCCCAAGAAAGAAATCCGGACGTGCAATGGGGGATGACGACGACGACGATGATGATGTGGATTGGACGGGTGGGGCTCGGAGACTTGGTAGTGCCAGGAAAATGAACACTAGAGGAGTTAGGCAGCGGTAGCGGCCATAGTTTTGTATTTTGTAAATACACAGAAGGTAGGCTAACATATAGATTGTGTAGGATAGAATGATAGCTGAAATATAAATTTCTAGAAACCAAGGAAAGTGTGGAGGTGAGTATGTTGGGGCGCTTTCTCTGGTTTCCATTTTGCAGTTTGTACAACACGGGTGAATACCGGCATTTCATTCAATGGAATTCAAGATTCCGGCATTTGTTGCCTGTAAGTTCAACACTTACTGTAAGATATAAGAAAATTTTTGATTCCTAGGATGTTAGGTTTGTAAAAAACAAGCCTGAAAATGCATATTCTTTTATATGAAATTAATTATATTCCCACATATCGGAATGCATTTTTTGGTGTTTCATTTTGCGAAAAGAAATGGTTGTGTGCCTCTTACTGCAGTAAAGATATAAGAAAGAGATTAGACGATAAAACAATAAAGTGTTTTACCTTCTAATTTTAAAATTTTCCTTGGTTCTTTATGACTATTTGACTAATCCGCCTGTTGGCTTGTGATATATTTACCTTGGAATGACCATAGGAGCAACGTTATGCTCTCCATCAGTGCTTTGTAACTCTGCTACTTTTTGTGATAGACGTCTAGGCCACCCTTTACTCATCTGAAACACCAAATAAGGCCATACTCGGTGTTGAAAGCCGTCACGCCTTTTATTTTAATATAAAATGTCGAGTGCAAAATTTGAATGCTATTACATTGTGAATGGTAGACTTTAACTTATCCGGAGCAGATTTTGTAGGCTCCATTAGATTACACGTAATCGGCATTAGTTATAAAAATCTTCTCAGGAACTATAGTGGGTAACGCTCTTAATTTCAAGGGCACAGTTTTAGCGGCGGCTACTAAGGAGCTATACCAATTTGCTTTAAGCATTCTTATCTTAACTATGCGAATAAACATCCCTGATCAGAATCTGTGTTTTCTCCTTTGGGTCACTAGCGAGGAAAGATTCTTAATCTTGCACTGGCGGTGAAACCAGACACTATCCTCGTACTCCCCATTAATCAACTAGTAATTTTAATCCACTTCACTTAACAAACGTCACCACACTTCCGTGTGTGTTTTGAAGTGCAGTTTTTACCATTGCTCCCACTAACAACGCTGCACTATTGCATATATTATCGCACATAATAGGACGACGGATGACAACAAAGTACTTAGACACCGCTACTATTTGGCAAAACAGTCTTGGCATGAAATGATTTACCAATTTCAAAAGCACCACAGCAGAAAATCCCAGTCATCTAGGAATGCTCCACAGCTGGAAACCAATTGCACCAACATCTCTTACATTAAGATTGAACCTAAACTATCAAAATCAGCTACCATGCAAACTTCTCAAGTCCAATCTATCAGGGGGCAATCACAATCCGGCCAGCTACTTGGTCAAGATCCCGTTGACCACTTGATGTGATTCTCCTTCCGCTAATACAAGTTCGAAAGTATAAAAGTTGAAGCATAAGAATATTATCTAAAAGAAGCATGAAAGCCAGACGGGGGGAAAAATGTCTACCGGAGGCAAAATATCATTGTTTGTAATGTGATACTTGTATATACCATAAACAGACGCAACTATGAAAACAAAGGGCACCAAAGAATGAAAACTCACCCTTTAGGGTCAAACTCAATGATATTCATACACTCCAACTGTTGAAGAATGTGACGAGCAATAGCACCACTACTCTTGCAAAAATGGGGAGGACGACTTCCGTTTCTTTTGCTCCCACCATAGATTCTACGGAAAGCACCAACACCAAGGCCTCCCCTCAAGTAAATCTTCCTTGCCATAGAGGCTAATTTAAGATTAAAAGGATAACAGTTTATGTACCAAACAGTCATAATTGCATCACAAACAATATAGCATGTAATTTTTGCATGTACAATGTACACTAACATTAATACACATACACATATGCATGCATATACACATAAACACACACACACACACACACACACACGCGTGTCATACCAGCTCTAATGTAGTACCAGTCTGGGTCATAAGGTGCAAGCTCCTTCAATGTACCAGTCTTCACAATATCAGTCCACTGGGGCAATTCAATCTGTTTTAAAAAGAATAAACATGAAACATTTAGGGCCAATTAAACACTCAATGCATGCGATTTTGTCATCTTTGTAAGACATTTAGGCAGAGTTTATTTTAGGTAGACTGACATATCTGAAGACTGGAATGGTACTTCAACTTTTTAAACCATAATATCTAGAAACCATTGGTCGCATCAACTCTTTAAACTAGTCACTTGGAACAAATTCTTGTAAGGTATTAACAAGAAGTCTGCCACTAGACTAATGTAAGACATGCAGTGACTCAATAAGCATGTTTCATAAAAGCATCTGAAGCTGCAATATTGTATACCACCAAGTACTAATATTTACATTACGTCAAAAGCAAACTATCAACTTGTTTAAGAACGAAAGAAACCAATAGAGATCAGCAACCTCTTTCTCTCACCACTTTCCTCCTCACTATACATTAAGCAAATCTGAACTAATCAACACGGCTGCCAGTTCAAAAAGTTCCAAATTTTCAGTCACCATATAAACAAATTTCAGCTACGCAGAGAGTTCTAATCCTAACTAAATGAGTAATCTACTCATAAAAATAACAGCCATAACAATAATAAAAAAACGACTTGAAAAGCTGAGCTTTCAGCGTTTTCCACCATGTCGAACCCTTGAATTTTACAATTGAAAATTTCTAAAATAGCAACAAATTCAATATCAATTTGGTCGACAATGAGAAATAGAACCTCGAGTACTTAAAAACAAATCACAAACACAATAAGAATGTAAACTCAAGCTCAAATGCAAAATCCCAAAATCCACATAGAAGACTCCAGACTCAAAGAAAGAAAAATCAGTCAATCTTCCCCAATAACAAACAAATCTTTTCATAACTCAATATCATCAAATCCAACTTGATTTTACATATCCCGATAAAAACCCACTTTGCACACCAAAATACAGATTCATACATGTGGAAAACAAGCTAATCTATCAGTGTTAGGTGTAGATTTTGAAGTGAATACCTTGCCAGACCGCTTGAGATGAGCAGAGTAAGCCCTGACGAACTCGTGGGGTGAGATATCTTTTACAGTCTTAGCGGTAGCCATTGTACGAGGTATCCCAGCAAGACGCCTGTCGTTCGGCTGAATGAGGAACTCTTTCTAGGGCTTCTGTCCGTAAAAAATGATAGATGACTAGCGAACAATGGATACATTGTTATGGATCGGATCGGATCGGGTCCAGTCAAGTTATAATATGCTAATGGGTGTAGGCTATATCGGCCCAATATTTACTTGACAAAGGAGTAAATTGCATCATTAGGTTTATGAGAGGTGTAAGCTATTTTTTTTATTATGATATAATTTAAACTTTAACTTGTCGTTCAACATATTATTTTCAAAAATAAACCAAACCAAACATACCTAAATTTCTGCCTAAGCAAGATATAAGGAGGGTAAGATGTACGCAGTCATGCTCGTATTTTCGATAGAGATACAGAGACTGTTTCTTTAGAGACCCCCGGCAAAGATAAGAGCAAATCAAATAACACCAAACAAACAGACACAAACCAACAAATACCGACAACAAAAACAAACACACAAAACATATTATTTTCAAAAATAAATTTTAATAAATGAAAATTTTAACAAGATTAAAAAAGTGTATATCATTACTGATATGATATTTATTTTTATATTTTTAAAAATTTGTTGATAGAAATGACGATATTATGTTATGTAAGTAATGTTGAAGAGTTTCATATTCTTGTCATTAACGCTTATTTAAAATAAAATGTCAATGAAAATTATATTTAGTAGACTAATCACAGTTGTTTTCAAATGTTTAAATTTAAATTAAATTTTGATAAAAAGGTTAAAATTCACTTTTATTTTATTGCCATGATTATATTTCTTAATAACTACTTTTTAAGTTGTAATCATGCCCAAATAGATATTTCAAAAAAATAAAGATAAAAAATAACAAACTATCTTATGTTCTTAATTTTCCCAAAACCTCTTGCACTTATAATATGAAATATCAACAATATTTCATATTTAATATGTTTATAATTTATTAATAATATGCCTTAAAAAAATTATTAATAATATACTTATCAATTTAATATAATTGTAAATTATTAAAAATTATATCATCAATTTCTTATACATATATATTTTTATTATTAAAATAAAATTATAAAATATCTTATTATTTAATTAATTTATCATATCTGTTTATATCAAATACAAACAAACTTAATAATATTAATTAATTTAATATTATAGTAAATTAAAGATTTTTATTTTAATTATTATATTTATATGTTATTATTTATATTAAATATTACCATAATATGAATATGTGATTCTAATTTAAATTATTTATAAAGAATAAAAATTATTTTTCATGCTTTGTTAATAAAAAAATAATATATTTATTATTTTTATATAATGTAAACTATATATTTCATTAAAATTTTATTATTATATAAAAATACTAATAAGTAATATTATCATTTTTTATATTTTATTATAAACCAAACAAGCCTAACGAGTTTGGATTTTGACGTCTGCTCATTTCAGCATTTGTGCATGCTAGGCAAAAAGATGATTTATATACCTATGCAAATGCATCCTGATTTTTCACTTTATTTGAACTTTGAATGACACAAACTTTGTATGAGAATGCATCGTTACAACCCCTTTTTATCCAATGCTATTTGTCATGCAAAGTTCTTTTCAGATTTTTGAACCTGAACGTGTTGCAGAAATTGGAGCTATGAAGTTGTTTGAGATAGATATTGGTGAGCTGTCAATGGAATGGAATTCATTCTGCAGGGTCCAGTGTCTCCATTTCACAATCAGTTGCAAGTCCTTGCTTTGGTTGAAAATTGATGCAGGATCCCATTTTGATGCCTTTCCACATGTGAACTAGAAAACTCCTGATACTTATTTTGATCTTTTCGTAATACTTTTTAGGAAAGTTGCAAAGCATATGGACTTATTTATGTTGCAAAACCTACCATTCAGACTAACGAATGGAGTCTTCACGGTAGATGCAGAAATGGAGAACTATAGGAAGAAACAAATGAGGGCTTGATAAGGTACCCGGTCTGATTCCATTCAAAATCAATCCCAAGTCTCAAAATTGCAACTAATTTGGTTGCATCATTTACAGTGAATTCGTCATATACTGGGGGTGCCACAGTGGGGGCACAGAGCCGGATCATGTTCTTTTAAGTGCTTAAAAGAAACTTCTACTGCTGTTGCCTTACTGTTGGTATGTGAAGGTACTCATGTCACTCCAGGAGAGGCCACATTTGATCTTCTTATGTTGAGGAATGTGAAACTTTGGTTCTTTAGGCACGGTAGGATGCTTTGTTGATCTGGATAAAATCAACAGAAAACTATTAGCATGTCATTCCATCCACAGGGGTATTAATTTTTTTTATAACATTTCAAAAGAAGCATTCAGTGCAAGAAGACAAATATCATGATCAGTAACAAAGACTACTTATTAGTAGTTCCTCATTACAGGCCAAGTTCCCAAGAACTTTTTGAGGGGTTACAGTAAAAGAGAATGGATGTAGTATTTTTAAACTACGTGGTTTTATAAGATGTGTAGCACTCTCATTCACCCAACAGGTAGTGTTTTACCTTCTGGGAATGAAGGGCCTATCAAAGTAGGGCATGGGTTGTGCTTTTGGAACGAGCTCCTTTCTCAATCTGCGTACTTCTTCTTCTTCTGCCAACTACACAAGAACAAGAAAGAAATATCGGTAATATCATTTGAAACAGAACGAACCTCCTTTATTTTATTCAGTTCCATTCACCTTTTGCAGCCTCTCTCTTTCCATCTTGTATAGTTCAATCAAATTCATCTTCTCAGC
>JANIIA010000009.1:17693198-17704554 GCA_027478495.1 Erythroxylum alaternifolium | reverse complement strand
TGTCTTGGAAGCGAGATGAAATTGCTAGGCAAATGTGGAGTGATTATATTATTTCTAATTGATTTACGTTTCTTTTTATAAATGATAGTACTATCATGTTATTTTCAAGAATTATAGTATGATGGACATATTTTATTGATTAGAATGACTTAATATAATTTCTAATATATGCAATTTTATTATATACAATTAATGTGTAAGTTTTTAATAATATTTGATTTGCATATATTATAATTTTAGCTACAATGATAATTAATTAATTAAAAAATATATTGTATTATATTATAATTATTACACGTAAGAGTAATTACAAAAAAAGTAGCAACAAGATGATAAAACCAAATATGTTTTTGTTTTTAGTTTTTTATTACAAATCTTAACCAAACAACTTTTTGTTTTTCAGTTTTTATATTACAAATATCAACTAAACAGGTTTTTGTTTTTTAAAGGAAAAAAATAGAAACTAAAAATGGGAAACAGAAACCAAAAACAACAACAGAAAAATAGAAGTGGGACCAAACGACCCCTTAATATATAACTAACTAGAACAGAATAAAAAACTTAGCAATTGAAATATTAAATTGTTTTCTTCACTCATATTAAATATCATGGAGATGTGTCTAAGTTTATTAATTCCATCAGAATCAGTCAAGTAAAAGTATAATTAATTAGAAGCATATCTTCATATAAGTTTGCTAATCTAACATATAATAAAGCAAGTTTAAAGTTTAATTTTTCATTTTACTCTTATAAATAATTTTGAACTCGAAAGGAATAAAAAACCCTTGCATATTAATAGTTTATGCCAACTATAATAGACCAAATCATCAATAATTGATTTGCATAAGAATATGAAATATAGTATAAACAACTAAAGTATATTATTATTTTAGTGCATCTAAAATCAAAAGTTTAGAGCACTCGTCTAAAAATATGAGGAAAATAGAAATATGCACGAATATATTTAAATGAATGAATTAATAACTAATTAGTATGTGCTCCTGTTTGATGTCATCCATTTGCATTCTAAGCCTTTAAGCCTGTAGTAAGATAGATATATTATTGGCATGCCATGAGGCTACTTGCAATACCTTCTTTACATCATTAGGATTTCAGAACCTGAATAAAAAAATCCATTATTAACTCTTTTGTTAATAGTTTTTACAAAGATTACCACATAAGTTGGTTACTTTACATACAGTATGTAATATCTAAAATAATTAAAAACAAAATGGTTTCCTTTATCCACGTCTCCTATCATTGCCACTTTAGAAGCTATGTCTATCAAAGTTTTCCATGATATCCAAGCCTTAACGTTTCTATTAGATCTTGAAAGGAAGAATCACGTATTCCATAGAATAAAACCAATACCAATCCTAACCTTTGCTCTTCCTCACTTTCTTCTAAACCCAAATCTGACACTACTTATAATAAACCAAGCCTGCATTTAATAACATCAAGAAAAAAAGAAAAATTTCAAGAACCTAACAATAAGGTGATCACAAGTACCACAATAGTAACTAGTACAAAAATTCTTAAGAAAACATACAAACTCTTAAATGAAATCCAGAAAGAATTAAGT
This sequence comes from Erythroxylum alaternifolium, assembly GCA_027478495.1. NCBI lineage: Eukaryota > Viridiplantae > Streptophyta > Magnoliopsida > Malpighiales > Erythroxylaceae > Erythroxylum > Erythroxylum alaternifolium. The sequence goes on along the minus strand of JANIIA010000009.1, from coordinate 17,702,972 downwards.
GTGTAAACAATCCCATTTTCGTAAAAAATGCATCTTTGAACAAATTCAAGCATATCATGAAAACAAGGAGATCAAATCCTAGAATTATTAAGAATGTTCCAATTTTTGCAAGGAAAAAGCTTAGATATAAAGGAACAATGATGCACTTTCCTTATTTTCTTCAGTCTTGTTGTTATTTTTCTACTACTACTTGGATTGCTCCAATTTCGTTTCTCACACCCATCATTTTAGGTTTTAACGATAGGTTTTTAACAATAAATTGAAAGTTTGAGCATTTAGTTGATATTTTTTATATTTATAACTAGTATATCAAAAGTAGACAAAGTTCAAGATTTACAATGCAAATACCTATTCCGAAAGCTTGTGCTATTTGGAATATAAAGTTGTGGTATTAGAATTATTGATAAAATATTTACTTATTAGTGACCATATTTTACTTGAAAATGGTGTTTGGAGATGATTCATGACATTAATGAAGATCCTAATCATAACCCGTTTTCATTTTTTGTAGATATGACCTCCACATAATGGACCATACTAAATTAGAGCACATATTTGAATTTTAGTAAAATCCTTACAATATTATAGTTATAATCGAATCATAAAACATTTTTCAGATATTCTTTACATTTTTATCAAACATATTAACCTACCATAATCTATGATCAAAGTGCCTAATCTATATGATAAATTCTAAGGCACTTTATCGGTAAATCCTATAGTCATCATTTTTTTAACATTTAGTGAAGTTAATCAACATATAATTCAAACTCTAAAAGTGAACGTAACAACAATGTGTATTCAAACTGAGGTTTATAAATTGTATTCTTACTTGTTGTTTTGCCTTAGAAATTCTCTTATATAAGACATCATAAATGAGGACTAAAAAATTTTAATATAGTGACATCATTACCTACCCCAAAATATGTGCTTATAGCCACAAGTAAGAATTTTTGTTAGGTTATAAGAAAATTCAATGAGTTCTTATCTTATCATAAAGATTGCAAACACTAAGCTGTAACCTACTAGGGCTTTACTCATATTCTACTTAACATCATTATCTGCATAATTTGATTTGATTACTTTTATCTCTCCTACTTCTAATGAAACACAACAAACCACTAATGATTGCTCCAAAGTATAAGGGAGAAAATTACAAATAGAAAAATATTTAACTTCAAATTATTTGTCTAAACCATTATTTCACAAAATATAATATTTCTAGGAAATATAAAGAAAAGACAATACATATAAATAGCTACCCCTATACGTGATCAATGTTAATATCCAAATCCTTATCAATGTTTCTTGCATACATAAAAACAATAGGAAAGAATCAATAGTAGACAAAGATTTTTCCATATTTTCTTCCCACACTTGGTTTATATGCCTAATAACATTACAACATTAAATTCAATTCCACAATAATATTTATTATCCTTCTTTTCATAACTAAAGATGCTAAGATAACTCATTACAAATATGGATTTTATTATATAACTGCCCAAATGAACTTCAAAAATCACACTCTTAAGTTATAAAATTGATGAAAATCTATTAATAAATTATTCATTTGGAAGATAGCTATCAATAAATTATTAAATACACATAATATAACATATATAACAAAGAATTAGAATACTGTAAAGGAATTTAGAAATTAATTTCTTATAATTTTACATTCATCCCACCATGTTACTTATATGGATCTTAAGCTTGAAACATGATAGGAAGTTGCTCATTGTTAGCCAAACCTAACATTTCAGAGCATACTCCTCTTATTTGCAAGACAACTTAACCAATATCCTATATTAAAGTTCCTCAAAACCCCTAAAATCATTCATTTATCAATCCCATCATAAAACAAATACACGTAAAGAAAAATAGAAAAAATCCAACCAAAAATGGGGTGAGAACAAGAAAAGTAAAAAGAATCTAATAAATTCAGAGAGTATCATTGAAACAACCAACTGACAAAATTCAGATAGTTGGAATTATAATTCAAACTCATCCTATATTAATTCATTGATAAACCTAACTTTAAGAATGTAACAACCAAATACAGTCAATAAGAAAATGTATTAATGATAGAGATTAACAATACTTAAAATTTAAGGCTAATAATTATGGATAACAATAAATGAAAACAAAAGATCATCCTTAAATGATATGTTATACATCTTCAATTTCTCACATTTTATAAAAAAAATTATACAGGAAATCTTAAAGTAAGCTAGATAGGAAATCCTAAAGTAAGATAGCAAAGGTAGAATGAGGTTCCAATTGATAGAATCAAAAGCTTTGAAAACCAAAAATTTATAAGATTTACATAGATTGAAGCAATATTATATCTCATTGCACTTAATATTTTAGAAACGGCTTACTTATGCCAAGAGTGTTCATAGTGATCTTGTAAAGGGTCAAGACAAGCGCTAATCACATAATATTAAACCATGTGTTGAATGTTTTGGGTGACAAGTTGCTGATCAATTGCTTGCTACACGTGGAATCACAAGCATTTGCACTTATTCGGTTAGAAATAATATTCAAATGGCTTGGGATCGAAGAGAAAATTATCTAAATAACACAAATAAGTCAACACCAAATAACAAGCACCTCGACTTTGGTGATGATGATTTAATAATATATCTTAACATGCAAGAGTTTACATCATGATTTATTAGGAAAAAGAGATACATGCTATTATGGTAGAATGAAAATGAAATATATACAAAAAAATAACATTCGTGGCCTGTTGGACTATTTTGTCTTTATTAATTTCTTACAGTTGGTGATTTCCTGGTCCAATCAAGATATGACATAAGGCATCCCCTAAAAAGTTTAATAAAAAATTGAAGAGTACCTTAAGGTGCATGGGTTGGCATAATGACAAGAATTCTCATTAATTATTTGGTCCGTGTGAAAGAAAATAAGTTAATAAAAAGGTGTCATATGATAATCAGCTTATTAATAGCAAATCTTACCAAATTATGAGCATACATCTTTATTAATGATTGAAGTGAAGAAAATAACCAATAGAGAAGTGTCATATGGCATCATATTTCTATGCCTTATCTTTTTATTATCGTATAAATACAATTCTATATGCATTTATAGAAGATTTTCTAAACAATAGACAAATAATGTTTGAATATTTTAAAATTTTTATAAAGTTTTTAAATAAACTAAACTTTTCTTTCAAATTTTTAATTTATTTAAACTTTTGTGAGATTAGAACCTAAAAACCTAAATTTAATAAATTAACTCATAATCATGCTATATATTCTCATATTAGTATAAATGAGCGGTGCAACACCTAATCATGTAGCAAATCATTTACATTCTTGTATAAGTTGCTAGAAGACTTTTAAAGCTAAAGCATCAGGTGTATCTACATACAACGATAATCTTGAATTGGAAAGATAAAAAGATAACATAGAAATCTCTCCAACCATAGAATAAAGAGAGTCCACTATCTCTAAATTGGTATTAGGAATACGATATCGTAATACAATCTATATTAAATATTATACATATAATGTCATGCCTATGTACAAAAATGTATAGCATCATTCATTACAAATAATTAATACCTACACTTTAAATAGGTATGTCACGACTGACTGCACTGCATATCCTGTCACATCATAAAACATGCTAAGATACTATACATACAATGCCATATCCTTTTGTAAAAAATATCATTCAACATTATAGATAAGTGACAAATACACTTTAAAATTAGTATACTATGATTAAGTACAAAGGAAATCATACTTCAATATAAACTATACTAGGACAATATATATCCATTAACACACCCAGACCATCATTCAATAAAGATAAGTAACATCTACAATTGAAAAATCTAAATAAGCGGATTGATTGCGAAGAATATCATGCCTCAATAAAAATTATACTTAATGTAAACTATATTAAGATAATACATCTAATAATATGATTATGAACAAAAAAATATCATCATTTATTATGGATAAGTATCATTTGAACTTTAATTTTGGGAATATCATGATTGCATATAAACAATACTAAAGTACTAATGCACACCACTATTTGACTAAATACATCCTATACTATGCATAATGATAAAAATATCTATTATTTATTTACATATTAGTAACACATTCACTTATCTAAATACAAAATGTGAAGAACACAGATTGATACTTGCTTTTGTTTTAAATAGTTTTCATTAAAAGTTATGTCAGACACTGTTAACTACATGCTCATATGGTCAACCATGTTCATGTTAGAAATTTTGAAGGGACAATATGAAGGATATAGATTGGCATAAACAAAAATTCATACCATAAACAAGTTTCAGTTGGTGCAGGACATTTACACAAAAATGCAGCAAGTTCAAATGGGAGGTTCAAACCAAAAATAAAAACCCAAATTAAACCAAGTACACAAAAACTCAGTAAATGACAACCCACTTACCTTTATTGACACGCAGAAGAAGTCACTAAAGCACGTGAAGGAAGAAAATGACAGAGCTAGAGTATCTGATAGCCAAAGAAGATAACCAAAACAAAGAAAAGAAGACAATGACAATTAAAGCAGTACACAAAAAATAGTAACAAACAAAACTTAACGATGTCGTAAAAAACAATCAAAGAATAAAATGTTACCTCAACCGACGATGAAAGGAAGACGACGACGATGACATGCAATGGGTGAGCGACAACGAGGAGAAAAGGACGAGCGACGGTGATGATCAAAGGCAATAAGCGATAGCAAGGAGAAAAATTGTGAGAACACAGAGGAGAAAATGAGAGAGGAAGGTTTGAGGTTGGTTTAACCCTGAATAGAAACGACACAGTTTGGTATTAAACCAAACAAAGTCATTTTTTATTTATTTAAAACGACTAAGCTGAAGCTAATGACGAAGTGGCAAGACTGTCAAAAAATGATCGATGAAATCTATTACCATTTGTCATTAAATCCCTGACCCTAGTTTATTGCAGTAAGCGTTCCCACCTAATTTACCGATGGGTATGACTTTTTCATTGCGATATTCTATTGGAAAATTTTCTAGGATATTTTCCCTCCACCTTTATCAACGAAATTTTTTTCGTTAAAAAATGGAATTTTTCATGACAATGTTATCGACGAAGATTGATTTTTCGTCTCTAGTTAGCTACGGTATTAGTTCTGTTGGTAATTTTCTACCTATAATTTATTATTTTTTTATAGTGAACAAAGAATACTTATTTGTAATTCCTTATTATAGGCCAAGTTCCTGAGAAATTTTTGAGGGGTTACAGTAAAAAAGAATAAATGTAGAATTTTTAGACTAGGTGGTTTTATAAGATGTATAACACTCTCATTAACCCAACTGGTAGTATTTTACCTTCTGGGAATGAAGGGACTATCAAAGTAGGGCATGGGTTGTGCTTTTGGAACGAGCTACTTTCTCAATCTGCGTACTTCTCCTTCTTCTTCCAACTACACAAGAATAAGAAAGAAATATCGGTAATATCATTTGAAACAGAACGAATCTCCTTTATTTTACTCAGTTCCATTCACCTTTTGTAGCCTCTCGCTTTCCATCTTGTATAGTTTAATCAAATTCATCTTCTCAGTAACCTATCATATTCACAGAAAATATGGATTTATAATAAATTAATATTCCTAACCCTGATTCAGTCTAAGCATTTCCATATTTACACAACAAGTAATATAATGAAGAAAAGGAGTATAAACATGATAAGAAAGGGAGCATAAACCTTTTATCATTAAAATAACAAAGGGAGCATAAATATGATGAACTTAACCGGTAGAACTACCTTAATGTGATACCCTTGGATGATTACCTGATAGTCAAACTCAGCACGTTCTATAGCCCGAAGATCACTATGTAGCTGGAGATCAATAGGCCTTGTATTCTCTTTTACAAGAGGTTTGATTAGGTTCTAAAAATAAACATAAATAAGTCAAAGAAAAAGAACTGACAAAAACAAAAGAACAAGTGAATTAGAGTAAATGCTTGTTTATCAGATGTGCTAAATTTCTGATCTGACAAGCTTCTGGTCTCCTTTTCTTTAGTGATAATGGCACACCAAGGGTGAGATCAGTTTAATGCATCCAAAAGAGTTCCCAGCAAGTAGAGAATATATGGTAGTTTAAACAACCTAGCAATTTATTTCATTTTTAGGTTGGCAATGTTTCATACGACTAGCCAATGTTCCCTACAATGAACCTACTGGGACAATTTATAGCCTTCTAGAAGTTGCATAAAGTAATTGCATCCTTCTTGTCAAACAAAATTACTTGAAATACCTTACCTCTGGTTCATCTATTGTCCATGGAAGGCCCTGTGCTATAGGAATCTGATGCTGCTCGTCCTCCACCATCATTTCTTTTATCTTCTTGGTAAATACTCCTCCTTCTGTTTTCCCCTTTGCTACAAAAAAATACACCATCAACACAATGAGATAGAGGACTATTAGTTAAGGTAAACTTTCTGCTATAGAATGTGCATACCTCTGTCTTTAGCTTAAATGGCTTTTGGCTTGTGAATTTTGCTTGCTTCTTCTTCCACCTTCTTGAACCCATGGTTCCACAAGAGTCAGAGCTCTAAATGATAGCCATGACCACGAATCCATAAGTTGAAACATTTTATGTCAATTTTGTTGCATGCCTTGGCCCTTCACAAGTCAAATATTATTGGCCAAGGCAGACTTTGTTTTTTTGGCCACGTTAGGCCAAAAATCTTCAAGCGTGTTGTGGTAAGATTTTCATGAACGAAGATTGTGGAGAGATTGAAGGAATTTGACAAAATCCTTCTAGACGGAAGCTTAAGTTTTGCGCTATAAATAAGAGACTTAAATTGTTAAGTCCCTTGCACCAAAAACAACACAAATCCTCTGATTCTTTCTTCAGTTCTTTTCTATATATTTGATGAGGTTTTAAAAGCCTTTTATTCCATCCTTTGTACTTGTATACATTCTCCACATATTAGTAAAATTTGGCTCACCCTCCAGTGGTGGACATAGGTCACATTGACCGAACCATATAAATTTTTGTGTCCTGTCCCATTTATTTTGCCTTTTCTTTATTTTTCATTATTAAGATTTGGGCTATTAAATTCAACTAGTATCCGATCCGAGGGTATCTTTTCTTAACAAACTAGTATCAGAGCTTCTCTTGTTGATTTTAATTATCGTATGCTCTGTGGTTGCCACTAAAGTGGATCCTACACAGAAAGTAACTTAGATTTTATTATGAGTCTAAACGGGGCCCACAGACTTGGTTTTATCTTGTGGGGACCACTGTCTCAATTTTGTAAATGGAGTTCAGTTTTACTTGTGGAGCCCACGTCTAGTGCTTTTGTAGGGCCCGTTGTCTAGTTTCACGTATGGGGCTAACTTGTCAAAAAATAATCACAGTATCAATATTTAGCCATCTTGACAATAACGAAGACCTCTATTGAAAAGTTTGACCAGAATATTAACTTCGATATGTGGTAGCTCAAGTCACAGACCATTTTAATACAAGATGGGTGTGAGATTGCACTTGATGGAGTGGAGAAAAAGCCAACAGATGTGGCATTAGATAAATTCACAGATCTAGATAAAAAGGCTAGATTAGCCATCATATTGAATATCTCCGATAAGGTTTTGCAGGAGATTGCTGGTGAAAGCACAACTAAAGGTATGTGGAACAAGTTGAAAGCCATATACATGAAGAAGACGGTGAAAAATTAGCTTTATTTGAAACAAAAGTTGTACATGTTGAGGATGACAAAAGGTACACTTATTCTTTCACATCTAGATAAATTTGATTCTCTTATTTTGGATTTGAAGAATGTAGATGTAAAAATTGAGGATGAAAATCAAGCTATATTGTTGTTATGTTCCCTTCATCAGTCCTTTAAATATTTTTGTGATACTATGATTTATGGGAAAAAGTCAGTCTTATATAATAGTATTAAGTCTGCATTAAAGTCAAAAGAGCAGATTGCTAGGGACATCACTGGGGAGACTAGTGGAAGTTAGGCAGAGGGACTATTTGTATGGTGGAGATATGAAAATAGAGATTTTGAAAGAAGTAGATCCAAAGATAGGTCAAAATCCAAACATAGAAATAAAATTTGTAATTATTGCAAAAAAAGGGGCATATAAAGCTGACAGCTATAAATTGAAATATAAGGAGAAAAATAAAATTAAGTAAAATAACAGCAACATCGTCGAAGCTAGTGTAGCGACAGATGAGAATGAGAGAATTATCTTTATAGCCACGGAAGATAAAGTCAGGTCTAATAAGGAGTGGATTTTAGATTTGGGTTGTTCTTACCATATAAGTCTCGACAGGGAGTGTTTTTTCATTTATGAGTCATTGGATGGTGGAATTGTTTTGATGGGTACTAATGTTGTCTGTAAAGTTGTTATAAAAGGTACAGTCCGGATCAAGATGTATGATGGTATCATTAGAACACTCTCTGATGTTAGACATGTTTCTGGTTTGAAGAAAAATCTCATCTCTTTGGGCACTCTCGATTCTCAAGGGTGCAATTTCTCAACTAAAGGTGGAGTTTTCAAATTTTCTAAAGGTGCTCTTATTTGATGAAAGCTTGCAGGTCTGGTAGTTTGTATGTTTTGTAGGGATCTATAGTAATAGGTGTTGCGGCAGTCTCTAATGATGGTGATGTTACCAAATTGTGTTTAACGTTGTTAAACAAGAGAGGCCTACTTTATGGTCAAAGTACTAGTAAGATGGACTTTTGTGAGCATTATATCTTTGGGAAGTATAAACATGTCAGTTTCAGTTCTCCAGCTATCCACAAAATTAAAGGTACTTTGGATTATATTCATTTTAATCTTTGGGAGACCTCTTGTGTTCCATCTAAAGGTGGTGCCCAGTATATGTTGACTTTTATTGATGATTATTCAAGGAAGGTTTGGGTGTATTTCTTGAAACATAAAAATGATGTTTTCTTAACCTTTAAGTAATGGAAAGTTTTGATTGAAAAGTAGACAGAAAAATATGTTAAGTGACTTCAGACAAATAATGGTTTGGAATTTTTTGGAGGTGAATTCAGTAAATTTTGCAATAATGAAGGAATTGCTTGGCATCACATTGTCAGAATGACTCCGCAACAAAATAGAGTCATCGACCGCATGAATCGGACTCTTTTGGAAAAGGCTTAGTGTATGATCTCTAATGCAAGGTTGGCACTTGGTTTTTGGGTAGAAGCCATTGCTACAGCTTGTTACATGGTTAACCGCTCTCCTTATGCTCCTCTTAATTTCAAGACTCCAAAGGAAGTTTGGTCTGGTACTTCTACTGATTACTCTACTTTAAGAATATTTGAGTGTCCAGCATATATGCATATAAATGAGAGAAAGTTAGAGCCTAGGGCTAAGAAATGTATTTTCCTTGGTTATACTTCGGGGGTGAAAGGATATCGTTTTTGGTGTCCTGATCCCAAGTCACATAAATTTGTAATTAGTAGGGATGTTACATTTGATGAGTCCTCTATGCTGTATCCTAGAAAAGAGTCTTGTAATCCTTGTAATTTAGAAAAGGAGGATAGTGCGCAGAAGCAGGTGGAGTTAGAAATTGGCAGTTAAGGTCCTTCACAGACGTCCTGTACACATCAGACAGATCAAGTTGATGACCAAGTCTTGATCATGTTCAAGATGAAACAGTAGAAGAAGAACATTCCATAGCCAGAGACAAATTAAGACGGGAGATTCGACCACCATAAAGGTATGCAAATTTAGTTGTATATGCATTATCAGTGGCACA
>JANIIA010000009.1:17680137-17691493 GCA_027478495.1 Erythroxylum alaternifolium | reverse complement strand
TAGGAATTTTCTCATCAGATCCATACCCATCTTCATTTTCAAGATTTTGTGCCGCAAAACCCTTTTCCATGGCCTCGTCTTCAACTTCACTCTCGGCTCTATAATCATCGCCCTCTTCTTTCTCAGATTCCGTTGCTTTCTCATGGTCACCATTCGGGTTCTTGAAAAACTCCTCCTGTGAAGCCCTCAAAGTCTCAAAGGCCAAGCACACACACTTCTTTACATTACCTCCGATTCTCTCTTTGCAGTTACAATTCATCACACCAGGGTTAGAAACCACCTTCTCTTTCTTCGAATTCTTCTTCGCCACCACAAATTTCCTATCTCTAATCTTCTTTTTGGGAGAGTAAAAGACCGGATTTTGACTCCAAAACAGAGTCCTTTGCACCCGATTTCTGAGAGTTAACATATTTTGTCAACGGAGAAGAAGTGTGTTTTGAACGGGAAACGTTAGCATTGGAATTTTCTGATAATTTGGAGATCATGAACCCATGTGGGTCTTTCACTGGAGTTGTGGATTTTGGGTTCTTGGTGCTCAACTCGATCGAAAAGAAGTGCCTCTAGTACAGTAAAAGAATCTTCTCGAAATAAAAAGGGTGTAATTTGGGGTTTTCTTTGCACAAAAAGTTTGTGGCGTTAGAGAGAGAAAGATAGAGGAGTTGAGGTTTGTCTGATCGAATGAGAGACAAAGCATATTAGATGAAGAAGAGATGAAATGGGAACGTTAGAGGGTTTTGGTTGGACGCTCTTCGTAACGGCTAGTTTCTTTGATCAGAGATGTGAAATGTGTGGGCCGTTCGATTATTAATTTTAAATTAATATTGGTCGTTAAATCAATCTAGACCATATCTAAATTCTTTATAAAAAATCCTTAAATCACAAATATATCAACAACAAACAGTAGCAACATCATTACATCAACACCTTAATAAAAATTTTGCTAATACGGGAGAATTAAGGTAATGTTATACTACCGTACCTGTTAGTACCAAATTTGATTATGGTATAGTAACTATATCGATACCAATTAATGTTGGATGTCTTTTCGATTAATTTTTAAAAATTTATAAAATAGGCCCTAAATTTTTAAAAAGTTACAAAATAGTCCGTTAATATATCATATTGTATACTTTGTAATGTATCCAGAAGCAAGATTAGTCTAGTGATGACAATGGAAGAGCATAATCGAAATGTGACAAAAATGGAGCTTTATATTATTAACACCATTTTTGGGTGACTCCTGCTTTGCACAATAAGGGAAATTCTTAGTACTTATCATTTAATAATGAAGATCCCAACATAATAGGGTATTAAATAGGTGTGAGGAGATCAAAAGATGTCACAAGGGTGTTATATGACATCTTTAAAAAGAAAGTAAAAGATGGAACTAGTGGCTATTAGAGACCTAAATGTGTCGAATCCTGAAAGATTTTCAAAAATTGTGCTTGCAATACAAGAGGACATTTGTAAAAGAAAAGGATATTGTAATACAAGAAAGAGGTCGATAAGCTATTCATCCCAATATTTGTTGGAAAGTTGACTATCTTCAGTGACTAAAAAATGTAATCATGGTAAAAAGAATCTAATGGGAAGTAGAAAGTGTGTATGGACTTCTAGATTTGAATAAAGCATGCTCAAAGATAGTAAAACTCTCTTAAAGATTGACCAGCTCATGGATGCAACATATACTATAAATGATCGAGTTGTATGAATGCTTATTCAAGATATAATCATATTTGGATGCACAAGCTAAATTAGAAGAAGATTTCATTGATCACTTACAATAAGACATACTTTTACAAGGTAATGTATTTTGAATTGAAAAATATAGGTATAAATACCAAATTCACATATAAACTTGTTAAATACCTAAACGTCACTCCAACTCTTTAATCTCAATGTCTAGCTAGATTCCAATGATTTTAAAACTAGACCAGACCAACCAGTTTAATCAGATTAAGCTCGAACCTACCTGATTTTTAGTCTAGTTTTTGTTTTTTAAATATTAGGATGCTTCATAGGCATTGTCAGGTATTAAAGTGTAATTTAAATTTTGGTACAAATATTTAAAAAAATTGTACGTTCAACCAAAGTTAAATTAGCATTCAAATCATATGATTTGAAGCTTAATCTCAATTATATCTACTTAATGTCATATATTGAAGATTTTGTCTAGGTAATACCTTGAAGGTAACTGAATCATGGTCTATTTATATTTTTTAATCTATTCAATCTATTTAACTTTACACCAATATTGGTATAAAAGTGCTAATATAAAACTATGTAGTTTTCTTGACAACTCCTTATTCCCATCTCACCACCTGTACCTACTTACAACTCAACCTAATAGTGCATGTTAAAATCTCAAAACATGGATTAAAATAGGATAAAGAATAAAGAAACCATTTATACCTAAATGTATGTCAAGTGTAGCAACAACCATGACATTAATAACATTAGTAATAAATGGATACCAATTGCTATTACAAAGCATCCTTAAGACCTCATACCTAATTCCTCGTCTAATAGAATCTGACTTCTATGTTATAAATCAATTCTTACAACTTTTTATTGAAAAGTCCTAAAAGTAATAACTTTCTAGAAAAATAAACAAAAATTTTAAAAAAGAAATAAAATAATTGAATTAGGAATGTCAAAATAAAAAATTTAAAATAAATAGAAGAGGGATAACTAGTCGATAGTACCTAGACAATGAAAAAACCACATTGCTTGACAAACTCAATACCCTTGATCACATTTGGGATAATAACTTTGCCTTCATCGACTCTTATCATCCCCTCTTTAAGTGTAAAATCATTCTAAATTTTAAAGAACTAGAAAGTTTGAAAACCATGTATAAATAATCATATGCATGTATATATAATAAAAAGAGACATATATGTCAATAATTAAGAAAGTTGCATGTTTCCATTTATTATCCTTTGTTATGGTCTATTGCTAGTTCCAATAAAGATTAAAAGCAACTATGATCTTAGGACTAGGTAAAAGCTATAGTGGAAAACCAATTACGTATTACATAAGAACGACATCCTCGTTGAGCCTTTTCTTGTTTGCAATAGTTATGGATAGTTGATCAAGAATATCCAAAGGCAAGTGTCTTAATGTATAATGATCGCTAATGACATTGTGTTAGTGGATGAAATAAAAGAGGGCGTTAAGGTCAAGCTACAACTTTGAAGGGATATGCCTAAGTCGAAGGATTTTAAACTGAGTAGGACTAAGAGCAAGTACATAGAGTGTAATTTTCCAGGTCATAGGGTTGCATCCGATGTAGAGTTAAAGTTTGGTTCAAAACTTGTACCTTATATAGATTGTTTTAAGTACCTTGGATTCATCATAGAAAGCAATAGTGAGATAGATGATGACATAGTTCACCATATCAAATCGGGGTGGCTTAAATGAATGGTGCATCAAAAATTTTTTATATAAAAAAAATATCACTCAAGTTAAAAGGTAAATTTTACAGTTTAGTAATTAGGTCGACCACGTTCTATAAAGTAGAATGTTGGCTTATTAAACAAGTGCATAGTCACAAGTTAATGGTGACCAAGATGAGGATGTTCTATTAGATGTGAGAGCTTACAAGAAGAGGTAGGGTCAAGAATGTAGTAGTTACTGAGTTGCCAATGTTTTCACTGTGCTTTGAAGCTTTTAGACTTCATTGGTTGTGGACTGCCTACTAGATGCTGCTGTACTGGACATGGAGGATTGCAAATAACATGTGTTCGCAAATGAACCTAAGACGAATATCCTTCCACGACGGTCCTTACCACCCACTGCATGAAGATAGGTTTGAGTCTCATCAACATCTTCAGACTATTGAGATTGTCATTGAATGCTTTCTTATATTTGGTCATATCAAAAGCCAATGTTTATTATATTAGTAAGTTATAACTACTAAGAATTAATATTAAACCATAAAATTCACATACATTTAATTCTCTACATTGGGTATTGACGAATGTCACACCGTTATGCTTTTTAGTGTGAGTGGGCAAAAAGAGCTGATGTGGTGTAGGCCTCATCATATCCATAGACTTTCCTGCATAAGAATAAAATTTTATAAATGAACTAGAATTTAAAAAAATTTAGGCAAAGTTTCCTTTATTTTTATGATATTTACCCCCTATTGAATAAAGAAAATAACCCAACAATACAGCCATATATGGGACCAGACATTTATGACATTATCATTCTCTATAATACACATATTTTCATTCCACAATTCAAGCATCAAATTCAATTGAAATACAGCAAAGTAAAGAAATTAGAATATAAATGTAAAGTGTATATATTTTCAAGTCTCTTTGCATGCTCGTGGTGGGTAATAGATCCTCCTGTATATACAGGAAGACTCTCTTCTCCCGAATGATGTTCAATACTATTGCCAACAACTCCATATTTGTTCAGAAATATAAAGCGTTTGTACACCGACCTTGTGTATCGCACCAATAAAGTCCCGATATCGTATACGTGGTTATCTCTCTCATACTTTATAAATCACTATGTCAAATTCAGAATCTCAAAAAAATTCTTTATGAAACAAAAGGGAAAACATTCGATAAATATTTATGATGTAATAATATTTATCTAATTAATGTATAAAAATTAATTTTAAAAAGAAAATAATATTTTTTTTACCTCAAACTCCTGATAGTAAAATTCCTTTGTGGCCTGAGAGATATTCTTCAATACATAACCCTCAAAATCAATCTTTTCCTTGAATTTGGATGTCATGTTTCTTGAGTACGATCCATATGGAATCAACCTAATAGAAAAACAAATAATTTTATACCATTTTTAAATTTAAACCTATAACTTAATTATAAACATATAATGTTTCATGTATTTTCACTTACAGATTATTGACAATTGTGATGTTAGTTTTTCTATCAGGTCCTTCAACTCTAGTTGGTAGCTGCCTCCTTCATCTACATTGTTTACTCCTGATATCTCTGTCGATATAGGGGTGGTGGATGATGGTGGTGGATGGTGTAGCTGCAGATACAAAAGGTGATGTCTTATCTACAATTGTAGTAGCTGGAGGGGGAGGAGGTGATTCAGTTCCAACTACAGAATGTGATGCTTCACCTATACAGTCGTTGTCTGAACCTTAGTCGCATTATGTCTTGTTTTCTCTTTGATGGCATATTTCAACATGAAATTAATATTTAATTGAATTTTTTGAAAATATAACAATTTGAATTCAATATTTTATATAATATAATGAAAAGAAAATAATTGATTTGTTGAATATAATATTCAATTATAAACACAAATTAATCGTTATCGTCACTTAATTGTAAATCAAAATCATATTCTTTTTCTGAAGAATTAGAATCAAACTCAAACTTTTCTTCAAATCTGTAGCCCTCCTCATCCTCTCCAGATAAAATTTTAACATATTCATTAAATGGATCGTTCAAAGGTTCATTATCCTCATATATGATAAATGCATTTATTTCATAAACATTTTCCTGAAACGCATCACTTTCAATTCTCTATTCTCCTTTTCCATCTGATTCAAAAATACCTCTAGGCTTAACTTTGCAAACGGCCAACCAATCTGACTTATCTCCTCGTAAGCTGAGAAAAGGGACATAATACACCTAGATCACTTGCATTGCCAACACGAAAGGTTCAAATTGTTTAAATCTTCTTCGCTTGTTGATTTCAACTAGATTGTATCGACTATGCACTTTTGTACCAACATTTGGAGTTTAATTAAACCAGTTATACTTAAATATCACACTTTACTATATTGGTAATGCAGGGTACTCAATTTCAAGTATCTCAATAATTTTACCATAGTATTCCATAAATTATCCCGGTATGCAAACTCTACTATTTATTTTTGTCATGTTATGACCATGATATTTGTATCCATTAAAGAAATATACTGGATACGATTTAACAATTCGCAAAGATCCCTTCGCAAGATCACGTATAAACTTGTTCTCTATTGGATTTTCTAAGGCCTACATAAAAGAAATTATCATATTAAATAGCATAATGTCATTTGAACAGTTAAATCATATAATTCAATTATTTCAATATTTATTTCAATATTTGTAAGTGAAAACTTACATATTTCTTGAACCATCGAGGAAAGTGTCTTCCAACTTCTTTATTGATATCATCCTGTGTTTTTTCAGGCATGAGCTCTCGTAACAATTCCTCTTATAATCTAAAATTATTATTATGTATTTCAGTTATGAATAACACTAAATTTTAAAACCCAAATAATAAACTTAAACTTACTGCACGAAAGGTTGAACCTCTTGATAGTTCAATAAAATGTAACAATTGACAGTCTCAATCTCTTCCTCTATTAATATTCTTCTTGTTGAACATCCATATGTTCGTCCAAGATATGTGAAAATGGATAAATTACCATCAGCATCACTCGTTCCTCCCCCATCGTCATTACGAGAAACTTTTATTTCTCTTGTGTGAACATACGACTCAAAATAATGTAAATAAAATATATTAGCTTCATACACTAAATAAGCATTTCATATCAAACCTTCAACTCTAGCTTTGTCTTTGACATTTTTCTTTAAGTGATGCAAATACCTATATTAGCAAAAAGGGTTATACCGATTTAGTTATTAAAACATGTTATTACTTTAATTACAATCATTTTTGTTGAATTACCTCTCAAATGGATACATCTATCGATATCGAATTAGGCTGGCCAGTTTAGCCTCATGCGCTAAATGCATAGGTAGATGCTCCATACAGTCAAAGAAGCTTAGAGGAAAAATTATTTCTAACTTGCATAAAATTACTGGAATTTTCCTACCTAGTTTTTCCATTTCAGTCAACTTGATTTCAGATAATGTTAAGCATTTGAAAAACAAACTTAATTCTATTATTACTTACTAAACCTTATTTGGTAGTAACTCCCAAAATGTAATTAGAATTAGCCTTTGTATAAACACTTGACAATCATGACTTTTTATCCCAAATAATTTGTACTTCTTCATGTCCACATGCCTCACCAAGCTTAAAACATAACCATCGGGAAACTTTAGACTTTTCAACCATTCACACAATATTTTCTTTTATTTTTTGTCCAAAGTGTAACATGCTTTCGGATATTTATCGATGTGAAGATTTTTATGTAACTCATTCCTTCTACAAAAAAGTTTCAAATCAGTTCATGATTTTGCATTGTCTTTTATCCTCCTTTCAATGTTCATTATGATATTGAACAAATTGAATGTTCATTATGGTATTGAACAAATTGTTAAAAATATTTTTTCAATATGCATCACATCTAAATTATGATGTATCAAATTAGTTTTTCAATTTGACAAATCCTAAAAGATGCTTCATTTTCTCCAACCAAAGTTTTTACTAATGTTTGTATTAACTTCATCAACTTCAAATTCTGTAACTTTCAGTGAGCCTAATTCCTCAATCTCCTACAATATCTCTTTACCAACTTTGTGAGAGGAAGGACGTGTTTTTACCATCCTATTCTTAATGAACTTTTGTTTATGGAAGAAATTTTTTGTGATTATCAAACTAACATATTTTGCCCCCGTTTGGAAGATAAAACGCATAAAAAGCATTGTCACAATAAGAACAAGCTAATTTTCCTGCTGTGCTCCATCCAGACAACATGGCATATGTTAGAAAATTACTAATGGTCCACATCAAAGCTGCTCTTAACACAAAATTTTATTTCAGAGACACATCATATATCTTAACACTACATTACTAAAGATGCTGCAATTTAGATATGAATGGTTGTAAGAATACATCAATTTTATGCTTTGGATTTGTAGGGCCTAGCACAATCACTGTCAAGAACATATATGTCTCTTTTATACACATCCATGGAGGCAAATTATAAGGAGCAATTATGATTGGTCATGATGAATATTGCTGGATGGATTGACCAAAAGTTGGAATTCATCTGTCGACAATCCTAACCTAATATTTTGACTTTTAGCTGTAAACTCATCATGGGTGTCATTGAAATGTTTCCATGCCAGTGCAACTGATGGATGACTCATTATTCCATCTTTCTATTGGTGTTCATTATGTCATCTCATGTGAGATGTAGTAACATTAGAAGTATATAGTCTTTGAAGTCTTGGAGTTAGCGAGAAATAATATATCCGCTTCTAAGGTACTAATATATGTTTTATAGAATGCTTTCTAAGTTTGAACCTAAATTAACTACAAAATTTGCACTCTTATAATTCCACATCATCTCCCTAATACAATATACATCCTAATTTGCAACAATCAATATTTTAACAGACAAATCAAGAATCCTAATAAATTTCTTCATATTGTAAAAACTATCAACCATTGTATGATCAGGAGGTAATGATTCATTATACCATCTAAGAATTTCATCAAAATTATGATCAGAAATATGACCTTTAGACTTTATGTTCAATCTTCGAGCAATTGAAGACAATTGAGTCATTGCCTCATAATTTGGTTATAGTTCTTGGTCAACTGAGTGTAGTAAGTCAAAAATTGTTTTACATGTAGGTTTGGTTGTTCTTCAAGATTTTCTACATTTTCCTGAAAGGTATAACTGGCTGCATCATAAATTATTTTCATGTAAGGATTTTTATTTGCATCCATATTATTTATTCTAAATCCAATCCCCCTTTAAACTCATTTAAGTTCACTAACGATTGTACTTCATTACCTCTTAAGGTGCTACAAATCAATGGTTTCTCATGTTGTGTCCACTTAAAATAATTTAGGATAAACTCTTTTTTTAATAAAAGGCCTTTGACTTTATCAATAGGAAGGAAATGAATGTGTTTGCACTTTTTACATGGACATCTGATCTTTGGGCCATACATATATACAGGTTGAGAACATGCATAATGAATAAAAGCTTCAACTCCCTCAACAAACTTAATATTAATGAAGCCATCAGGTGTTAATCGTCTATACATCCAAGATCTATCAACATTACTCATTTATACAAAACTGTTAATTTTAAAAAGTGATTCCATAGTTAGTATCCTTCATGTTTCCCAAAGTTTATAGAACATTTAAACTTTACATAACATCTCCTAAGTATTAACCAATTGAATTAATCACCTACAATTGATTTCAAAACTATGGTACTTAGCGTTGTTTACACCTGTGAATCAAGAAAACAAGTTCTCACTGTGACTCTTAGGCTCGTGGAATTTTTCACTAATAAGCCTCACGGGAGCTGCATCACAGGTTTCCAGCCTATATACTACCCTAGGGGTTTATTAATGCCTCAAATCATCCATAACATCTCAAACTTATTCCGCATATAATAAATAGTTAGACTATTAAAGAAGAACATAAAAACTCATCAATGATTATAAGAATATTCTAAACAATAACGCAAAATCAAGATCTCCTTTGCATTCACACAAATTCCAAACATATCAGAATCATATTATTAAAGCAATACATATGGTAGACATTAGTTAGACGACTAACTTAGATGGATAGACAACTTTAGACTACAAAGAAGAAAGATGAGCAACGCTTTTCAACACAATATAAGGCCTACGAAAAAGAATATTTTGTATTTAATATAATACGCTTGTTCTAATATTTGTTAAGAAAATAAGATAAATTGCATTAGTTAAATCTGATGACATTTCTCGATCCTTTAATAAAGTTAGTTTTTGGTTTTTCTAAATCCCTTTATGTTTGGTGCTAATTTAGGTTATGATTGTATTTTTGTCCTTTTTAATTCTTCTAATATTAATGTCTATAACATTACATCGTTATTGGCTATATAATGAGGTTCTTTAACCTCTAGCTTTCAGATATACATACTACTATTGTTTGCATACGGATCCAACTATGTATCTTAATTAGAATAAATTATAAAAAGACTAGGAGTTTTAAATGGCATCCACACTTAATATATAACTAACTATAATAGAATAAAAAACTTAGCAATTGAAATATTATATTGTTTTCTTCACTCATATTAAATATCATGGAGATGTGTCTAAGTTTGTTAATTCTATCATAATTAATCAAGTAAAAGTATAATTAATTAGAAGCATATCTTCAAATAAGTTTGTTAATCTAACATATAATAAAGCAAGTTTAAAGTTTTTTTCATTTTACTCTTATAATTAACTTTGAACTCGAAAGGAATAAAAAAAACCCTCTCATATGAATAGTTTATGCCAACTATAATTGACTAAATCGTCTCAATAATTGATTTGCACAAGAATATGAAATATACTTATAAACAACTAAAGTCTATACTATTCTTTTGGTGCATCTAAAATCAAAAGTTTAAAGCACTCGTCTAAAAGTATGAGAAAAATAGAAATGGTGAATGAATATATTTAAAAGAATGAATTAATAACTAATTGATATATGCTCCTGGTTGATGTCATCTATCTACATTCTACGTCTCTAAGCCTACAGTAGAATAGATTTATTATTGACATGCCATGGAGCTACTTGCAATACCTTTTTTACACCATTAGGATTTCAAAACCTGAATTAAAAAATTCCATTATTAACACTTTTTTAATAGTTTTTATAAAGATTGCCACATAAGTTGGTCACTTTACATGAAGTATACATATAATATCTACAATAATTAGAAACAAAATGATAAAACAAAGTTGTTTCCTTTTCATTGCCACTTTAGAAGTTATGTCCATCAAAGTTCTCCAAGATATCCAAAACTTAACTTTTCTATTAGATCTTTAAGGGAAGAATCATGTATTCCATAAAATAAAACCAATACCAACAAGTATCCTAACCTTTACTCTTCCTTACTTTCTTCTAAACCTAAATCTGACACTGCTTACAATAAACCAAGCCTGCATTTAATAACATCAAGAAACAAAGAAAATTTTCAAGAACCTAACAATAAGTTATGAACAAGAACCACAATAATAACTAGTACACAAATTCTTACAAAAAAACATACACACTCTTAAATGAAACCCAGAAAGAATTAAGTGTCTAAACAATCCCATTTTCATAAAAAATACATCCTTGAACAAATTCAAGCATATCGTAAAACACAAGGAGATCAAATCCTAGAATTATTGAGAATGTTCTAATTTTTGTAAGGAAAAAGCTCAGATATAAATGAACATTGATGCACTTTCCTTATTTGCTTCAGTCTTGTTGCTTTTTTTCTACTACTACTTGGATTGCTCCAATTTCGTTTCTCACACCCACCATTTTAGGTTTTAACGGTAGATTTTTAACAATAAATTGAAAGTTTGAGCATTTGGTTGATATTTTTTATATTTATAACTAGTATATCAAAAGTAGACAAAGTTCAAGATTTAAAATGCAAATACCTATTCTAAAAGCTTGTGCTATT